>VDFB02057854.1:0-22744 GCA_007258455.2 Sequoia sempervirens
TCTAGACTACATAATCAACCCGATACAAAAATTCAGAATTTAAGAAGATCAACTATCCACAACTCATAAACAAAACATGAGTTCCCAATTACATTGCAACACAAATTAAATGACAAAGTATTCCTTGAATCAAACTTAGTCTCCAAAGGCATTCACATCAACACGAAACTAACCAGAAACAACAAAGGTAAAAAGAACATCCAACTAGGCATCCAAGGGAGACCTCAATTTCCCCCTCACAAGATACCCATACATTGGTAAACAAATGACCCATGACAACAACAAACATGACAACAATATAATTTAATGTTTCACCAAAATAATAAATGTGGGGAGACTGCATTCAATAAAGGAGCATAAACATATCACCACCAAGCATCGCATAAGTATCCAATAAATTCCACCACAAAATCAATTAATAAGACCCCCACAACTCCAAACAAACCAAGAATTCATCACGTAGGGTTAATGAATAGCAACACAATTTAAATTAAAGAGGATTCCCAACTCATGCAAACTCAAGAAAAGTCACAATGAAAGGTTATGTCAAATCACTCATAAAAAGGACACGAACCCAATGGAATGAAATCACTTCTGAAGCCAAACAATTCCAAAGAGGTAACCACAAATAGGATACACCAAATTGTCCTTAAATGAACAATGACCATTCAAAAACAATTTATCCAAACAATACACCATAACTATGGAAAACCTTCACAACTCATGAATTGATACGAATAAATTTAACAATTGAAGGCACTCGAATATCCCAACATGAAAACAAGTTGAACCACTTAAATATAGGAACCTTAAAATTTTAAGTCAAAAGTTACTTATCCTGACACATATCTTCTATTTACAATTCTCTATTAAAACATTCTATCTTTCTTCTTAACAAAAATTCCTTCACCATCCTAAAACCAATTCACGTACTATTCACCTTAAATCAATAAATCAAGTAACCCATTTTAACAATACATTATTTACTATATCAATAATTAATCTAAATTTTAAAAGCACTTGTAATTAAATCTAATTTTAAGAGCACTTGTCCAACGTTCACAACACTTATTTACACCTCACCGTTGTGTTATTATTAACATTAGGATTTCTTCGTTACACATCTTTATTGGCATTGATGCTATTATAGATGTGAAATACATTATTATGCAATCTTGTTTGATTATTATTAATGTTTAGATATTGCTATACATGTAACAAAAATACCTCCTACTTATCTATTATTAATGTTTCCTAGAGGTATTACATTAATATTCATACAAGATTAAAAACAATATATCAATATTATTATTAATTTTAAGATTGATCTACAAGAATTAAATTTAGACATTCATGATTAAATCTAACCACAATGATACTAACATTGATTTATACAAATAGTTATTGATGCTATTATTATTATTTTTATTTATTTATTTCCCCTTATTTTGATATACTTAAAAAGAAACTATTTTATTCACTTTATTCTTATATAAATATGTTTATATAATTTAAAAGAATTAAAATTAACTCAAACTAGCTACATGGAAATCATAAATCAATTTATTATATCATACCAAAATTGTTCTTTAAAACCTTGAGGAATCTTTTATCTTTTAATATATATTCTTATTTTAAAGTAATGTGATCTTCTCTCTCGTGAGAAGCTTCTACTTTATTCCTTATCCACCATTTGTGTTTATTTTAACTTTCCATGTTTTCTGTTTTATATTGTTATGACTATTGAAAGTTTTCTAATGTTATGAATACCATGTCAACCATTTTAATATTATCACTAAGCCCTTTCAGATAGAACAATCAAATACATGCCATAATTAATGGTTGAAGAAATTTTTACAGCTACTGTAGTTGCAATTACGTTGGTAGGTATGCATACAAAATATAGAATACACTATGCATGCAAACTGCTTGACAAATTTTCTCAAATAAATGTTGTCTTGTGCACTAAAATTATTACAGATTGCACAATTTGGGTTGTTCAGAAGGCTTTAGCACCACTGAAGGAAATGAAATTGGCAGGCATAAAGCCAGATTCCACAAACGTTATCCAGCACCCCCTCTACTGCGTGAAATAATATGAGAGCCTTGGAGCAGGGTAAGTACATCCATTGAAGGTAACAGAAGATGGATTTCTGTCAAATGTTACATTTGGAATAGCTCTGGAAGAAATGTATGCAAAAACTGTGGAGGCACAGCAAGGCACGTGAACTTTTTTGACAGAGTGCCTCAAGGAAATGTAAGCTCATGGGAATGCGAGGATTGCAGGATATGAGCAGAGAATTAGGGGTGCTATTTAAACTTTTACACCCTTCTATGCTTGAGTGTTGCATCTATGATAGATTGTCAACAGAATCAAGGAGGCCATTTAAACTTTTAAACTTCCTATTTTGTTCAAGCGTTGCGGTTGAGACAGGTAGTGAAAGGAATCAAGAAGGTTATTTAAACCTTTCAAATTTTCTATTATGCTCAAACATCACAACTGGGACAGGTGGACAATGTATTCAAACAGATTATTTATACTTTCAGAGAGCTTATCAAACAGATTGATATAGACTATTATAGTTCATTAAATGTAGAAAACATAAAGAATACTTGCTTTACATGCCTATCAGAAGTCTGAAGCCTAATGAATTTACCTTGTGATCTGTCACCACAGATGGCTAACTGTTGACGGCTAACAGCTCCGATGAAGTAGATAACTGGGCGTCACCACTCTGAAGGATTGAAATTTCAGTGGTATTCCATGGTTCAGTCCTTTAATGAAGAACCCACACTTAGACAAGTGTTTTCCAGTCGATTCCCACCACTGCGAGGATGAAGACTTGTGGTCAGGCACTCATAGAAAAATGCTAGAAAAATGTGTATGCCCCCAACGATATTCTTCCCAAATCTCTCTTTTCTCCGTACTGAATGTTCAGTGTTCCTACCCCCTTCTCTCAGTATCTATATTATTTCTTATGCTTTCTTCCCTCATCTTTTCCCAAAAACTGTCTGTCTCCCTTTCAGATGGAATCCATTTGGCTTTCCTCCCTCTTGGCTGAAGGAAGAACAATTTTAGTACATGCAAATTAATTCCTTTTTATTATTTTCTTTCTAGCCTTTCTTGCTTTAAAACACTTCAGCTTCCTATCTCCTTATCTAATTAAATTTCTTATTATAATAATTATCTTTTCAAGATTATTTTGTTCATAATTATTATTAACTTCAATTTAACACAACAATTTAAATCAATTTATCTAATAATATCACTTTTACTTTTAACGAATTAATTTAATTTGATCTCATTTTGTTCCTAACTCATTTGATTTAATTTAATTGATTATTATTTTAATTTCTAATTATATTTTAATAACCTTGCAAATCACTTATGATTTAATTAATTATTTAAACATAACTTCACTAGCATATGATATTTTTTCACCACGATCAAAATAACCGCGGTAATCAATGAAGCACACACAAATATTCACACAAAAGTCGGAACAACTGAACCGCGGAGGGGCACTACATTTGTGGCCGTTGTACAGTATTGAGTCGCGAGAGTACATTATCATGCCCAAAGATACTCACTACTAATCCCCTTGAGTAGAGATAGCAGTTCTTGGGAGGTCATTGCCCAAAGAATTCAGAATTGGTGTGCTCGAAAGACGTTAATGAGCCGTGGAGGGGAGCCAATGCCACCAAATTCCTAAGCTATCCACTCTCAAGAAGGAAAGATGTTCATCACCAATCCGGGGTATAATAGGTGGGCTATACCAAGTATACAAACCCTAGGCCTTTGGCCTATTAGGATGTGCTTATGCGTATCACTTTTAAGCGTTCTTTGGGTCCAATATGGAAACTAAAACACTTTGTCATCGTTGTAGCTTTGATTGTCGGGGAATTTGATCCGCGAAAAGCTTGATCGAGTTTTAAATTTGCGTATCCTTTGAAAATTCACAGAGAGTCACAACTATTCACCAGAAACTCACATCTGATTTTTAGAGTCGCATCTGTTAAATTTTGAGTCACATCTATTAATTTTAGAGTCGCATCTGTCATTGTCAGTCGCATCTATTAATTTTAGAATCGCATTTGTCATTGTCAGTCGCATCTGTTAAGATTGAGTCGCAACTGTTAGTTTGGCTCGCATTTGCTTTGAAAAACCACATGCATTATGTTCTGAGTCGCACTTGTCAGTCAGAGTCGCATCTACTAAATTTTGAGTCGCATCTGTCAGTTTAGACCGCAACTATTAAACTTGAACCGCATCTGTGAGATCCTGCGATGCATCTGTCTGATTATCAGAAAACTAGAATTCACAGTCACTGTCCGGTCAACATGGTCATACCAGTTTCAGTTATCTTCCCACAAACAGTCTTTGAAACAGAAACCTGAAATGATTTGCTCAATTTTGCATTCTTTAGGTTCATTTAGTCGTTACCATAGTTGTCTTCAGTTAGAGTTTGGCTTCATCTTAGGGTACATATCACCTTGCATTAGACTTCTAGAAAGGTCACTTTTACAGACTTTAGGATTGATTTACCATCTACACTCTAGAAAGGTCATAGTGTCAACAAAATTTGTCATTGAACCTAGTCCTATCATCTTATATTTTGTCCTATAGAGAGTCATCCTAGCTCATCAGTCTATTTAGGAAACTCAACTCGTCTTTGATCTACGTCCTACATTGGTTCCTTGACTTAACTAAATTGACACCTTGGTTTGACTTTAGGAAGTTGGTCCCTTCATCTTGGGTTTATAGAATTGATCACTTTAGGGTCTTGCTTAGACTTTGCATCTTTAGAGTCTAGACTAGTGTCATCCTAGGACATTCATTATTTGCATACGAAAATCCCAAAAACATAGACTAGAGTCATACAGTTTGTAGATATAGTCTTGCATATCCCGCATATTGAGCTTTTCTTACATGGTTGAAACTAGGTCTAAGAGAAGAGAGAGAGAAAACATGTCAAACCCAAATGAGTTCATCAATCCATTTTTTTCAAGACCTCATAAGACTCTATTAGAAAAATTCACCACTAGAAACACTAAAAGGACATATTGCAGTAAAAGACATAGAGGCTGCCCTTACCGGGATCACGAGTTTGCCTCTTTTTGTAGATTGAGTACCCTGTAAAATGATAGATCCAATAGTTTTAGGAAAATTGCTAGGTGAAGAGGTGTTACCTTACCTCGAGGATTTGACATTAACATACCTTACAAACTCAGAAGCCTACACAAGGGACAAATACCATAGTACTTAGTACTACCTACTATACCTCGGCGGTCGGCCTGGCTTATGCCATCTAGCATGTCTACCCGCAATTACAACCGATCCATCACGTCCCCATTTGGTACATCTAGCATGACATCGTGATTTAATTTCACTACAAGGGCATCATCATCCACTCCCACTGGTCCTCTTATTAGGAGTAAAAGACCTAAAACCTTAGCCCATACCTCATATGTCGGTGTCACAAGTGGACAATCAATAACCATACCTACTGCTAGTATCATGGGTACCTTACCATAGTCGATGGCCATACCTAGTGCTCAAATCACTAGTACTATACCAAGGATTACACAAACAGGGGGAATTCCCTCCTTCCAATATGGCAATCAAAATCCACTCTTCCAGACTAGTAGTCAGAGTCCATTTACATCGATTCCGAATCAGAACCCTTTTTCACAGATTGGTAGTCAGAATCCATCCACATAGATTCCAAGTCAAAACCAATTCACATCGATTCCGAATCAGAATCCCTTTTCACAGATTGGTAGTCAGAATCCGTCTACACAGATTCCAAGTCAAAACCAATTCACATCGATTCCAAATCAGAACCCCTTTTCACAGAGTGGTGCTCGGAATCCATTTACACAGAACCTAGGTCAACACCAATTTACGCAGATACCAGACTAGAATACATTTACCAACATTTTGAATCCAAATCCACCTCAGATGCCAACGTTCAATCAAAACCCATCACGAGACTTTGGATTTTAGAATACATACATGGATCCACATAATCCTCCTAGCACATCTTTGACCCAAGTTGACGTCCTACAAACACAAATGGATAACATGTCGGTGTCCTTCAAGTCAAATTTTCAACAAAGGACATATGCGCATTCCGCCGATAGTTCATTGTACGCTGACACCTTTCCCTCGCGGATATGTCATGCCAAATCTTCCTAAATTACAATGGCAAACACAATCAATAGAGAACATATCAGGGAATTTTCTACCATATGCATAGATGTCACTTATGACCCCATGTATCTTATGAGGCTATTTCTGAGAAGTCTTGTAGGAATTACACTAGAATGGTTTTCGGGTCTAGATTCTGGCATTAGATCTTGGGGTGAACTAGTTGAGAAATTTGTAGAGCAATTCTCCTTCAACATAGACCACGAGATGAATATAGCAACCTTGTGCCACACAACGCAAGATGAAGGGGAAACATTCATTGCTTTCTTCCAGAGATGGAGAACTATTGCTAGTAGGTGTCATGTTGAAATACTTAAAAAACAAAGTTTACGTCGTTTTCGAAACTTCATCAAAGGCTTCGAGGAAGTAACCAAGGGGTACATTGTTGCATGTCTTTTAAAACTAGTGGAAAAGAGGGGTGATAATAGAGAGAAGGATCTCATTAAAGAAGAGATTGATAAAAGTAAGGGAGACATCCAATGAAACCCAATGGGTACAAAACACCTTGATAGAAGCTTGGTCGGTCTACTTAACAAAATTCACCAATGATGGGGTGGTTGATGCTAAAACATTACAAGTGGGATCCCTCCTCACAAGGACCTCATACTTTGAACAAACTAATCTTTGTCAATCAACCTCTAATAACATAGTCTCAAATACTCCAGCGATCCACAACCAAGGAGATTTCAAAAACATGAGTTCACTCCCTTAGGGGAACCCATTGCGTCGGTGTTCAAACAACTGTTACAACACAACCTCATACAACTGCGGGAACCAAGACAATACGATCCAGGATAGTTTAAACCAACTTGGTGGGATGACAATGCCTTTTAGCCCGATTATCATGGGACTAAAAGGCACATAACCTACAAAGCTAATGGAAGCAACTAAGAATATCATACATGATCTTGTTGACGAAATTATTATTAAGGTTAGTGGACAAAAACAAAGACATCCAACACTGATCATCAAGTCTTTTCAGACCCACTACATGACCATGGGAAAGGAACTGTCCCCAGTTCGAGTACTAAGACCAATATGTCAACCAATTATGCGAGTATCAAACATGATTATGATAGCGGAAAAATCATTCATTGCCTTCACGCTGCTGATCAAAACATCAATACCATTACTATCAATGCTAATCCTGAGTGTGCAGTCAATACTCGTCGTACTAAGTTTACTATCCCAGGCCCTTCGTCATAGCAAACACCCCAACCTTCCAAGTTACAATATAACCTACTTGACCAATTAGGGAAGACCTCAGCCCAAATCTCAATCTTGGAATTGTTGCGCATTTCCCCTGAGCATCGGTCTATCCTTGATAAGGCTTTACAGAACACCGCGGTCCCTAATGACCTTGATGTCAATCATTTCCAGGAAATGGTGGGCTACTTGACCAATAATCATCATGCCACATTTTCTGAACAAGATTATGCCATGGACAAGACAAACCACAATGACCCTTTTACATCTAGAAGTCCTTGTTGATGACACCAAAGTTAGATGAGTTTTGTAGGCGGGGTGAAGCGGGGGTTAAATCTATGCGCTTTAAAACTAACAATTAAGGAATTAGGTATCTCATAAGCATGCGTGAACACCACTAAAGAGTATTTTGTCATTGGGCTTATGATGATGAAGAATGAAAATCAAAGGGGTGGTAACACTTCCTATCAGAATTGGTCCTGTGGTAATGGAGACAAAGTTCCAGGTCTTGGATCTCACCCTCCCTTATAACCTTCTGCTAGGTAGACCATGGATTCATGCCATGAAGGCGGTTCCTTCCACATATCATCAGTGTCTTAAATTCCCTTACAATGGCACCGAAATAACTATAGATGGTGATCTTGATCCTTTCCAGTATTGCACCAATCTAAAGGAGATCCCTCAATGTCAAGTGCCAGTTAACCAAGAGGCCTCACCATCTAATCCATCTTCTTATGTTGACTCGTCCACACTCACTCGAACATCTGTTTCACCCTCACTTCCTACCACTCCTAGGGTTGAGATCCAAGACAAGGGTTGTGGAGAGTATTACATGAAGACTTCTTATTGTGTTAGCCATTTGGTTCCTCCTAAGTCATATGGTTTACCTATAACAGGCAGGGGACAGTCTATGATCACTATACATGTTCCCCCCACAACAACTTTTACTAAATGGGGTGAATTAAGCAAAGAGGCTATAGATACACAAGATGTCACTTCTTGGCTGTATAAGGAAGATAATCAGGAACCCCTTTTACTTGCTCATATTCCTACAAGTCTATATGGAAAGGGTTTCAAAATCATGCAAAGCAAAGGATATGATGGACAAAGTGGTTTAGGTTTAAACCAAGATGGCATAATTGAACCAATATTTGTTTCTCAGTGGCCAAAAGGAGTAGGGCTAGGGTTTCAACCGATTCAAATTGGCGTTCCTCGTACTCCATTACCCTTACTTGAGGAAGTACGTGCTTCAGAAGATATTAAGACATCTCACGAGCCAGTGGACCAATATCATTGTAACTCCCTTGACTCTAACGATTATGAGTGGGATTCCCTATCCTCTACTTCCTCCATGGATCTTGACAAGTTATTTGGAGAACTTGACTTGATGTTAAGTTCCTCACCAAATCCCTTAAATTCCTGTCCACCAAAGAAAATGACAAAAGAGGAATGGTTTAAACATTACTATTGGGAATCACTTGATCCTACCTCTTGGCAACCTAAGCCACCTATTTCCGATAGTCAAACCTTGGCATTAAGCCCACCTATTCATCTACCTCGACCCAAACCCAAGAGCAAAGCGGACCTGGTAAAAGATTTATGTAATCACATGAATAATTCAATCTTTACCTTGACCCCATTAGACTTTGATAACTCCGACGATGACATGCCCTTAGTTTATCCCCAACTCATTGATTGGGATCAACAAGACACACCCGTCTTAGACATTTTTGAGAACGACGAAGCAATTGCTGAGTTCCTAGGATTACGAGAAGGCATACCTAACGGAGATCATAAAGCTGGTTTTACCATTGACTTGGACAATAAAGCATATTTTGGGGAATATGTTCAACCCTCCAGTCACAAAAATGAGAAAAATGATAAACAAAATAAAAAGGATGAGTCTCTAGGTGAAAACCGAAAGGCACCTCTAGACAATGAAAAAGTAAAAAGAAAGGACGCATCCGAAGGTGAAAACCTTTCTGAGGCACCTAAGGATGGAGGTTTGAACATTCTTCCCATTGCACAAGAAAAGTCACCCATGCTCGTTGAAGAATCAGTAGAAGTCAACATAGGCACAAAAGAGAATCCTCGACTGATTTATTTGGCAGCGTCATTGACAACACAAGAGAAATCAGAGTTCCACGACTTCTTTGAACAGAGACAGATAAATTTTGCTTGGTCATATGTTGACATGCCCTCGAAAAGTTAGATCCTCGAACTTGTTCTACATCACTCTGCCTTTACAAACTGTGCCAAACCAAAGGAAACAAAAAGTCGGTGAAAAAATGCACCTTACTGCATTGCTTGTTAGCTCGGATACGTAACTCAAGAAACTCTTAGACGTTGGTTTCATCAGACCTATTGACTATGCAGATTGGATTTCCAATCTTGTACCAGTTACCAAACCAGCTGGGGGCATCCGCATCTGCACCGATTTTAGAGATATCAACAAAGCTTGTCCTAAGGATTTTCCTAATATAGACATGATAGTTGACATGACAGCCAGGATATGAGATGTTGTCCCTTATGGATGGATTTTTGGGGTATAACCAAACGTATCTTCGCTATTGAAGATCAACCTAAGACAGTCTTCACTTGTCCTCGGGGAATGTATTGCTGGAATGTTATTCCCTTCGGACTCAAGAATGCAGGAGCAACCTATCAGTGTGCCATGGCTACTATCTTTCATGATCTAGTGTATACTTGTATGGAGGATTATGTCGATGACCTTATTGTAAAAATCCAAGACAAGGGCGTAACATTTACGTGCCTAGATAAGATATTTCAAAGGTTGGAGAAGTATAAATGGAGACTCAATCCCAAGAAATGTGTGTTTTGAGTCAAGTCAGGAAAGCTATTAGGCTATATCATTTCCAGACGAGGCATTGAAATGGATCCGGCTAAGGTGAAAGAAATCATAGACATGCCTCCACCCACTAATCTCAGTCAACTAAGGACACTACAAGGAAGACTGAAATCCATCATAAGATTTATAGTGCAGTTAGCAGATAAGACACATCCTTTTCAACATCTACTTAAGAAAGTAGTACTCCCTTTGCATGGACAGCCTAGGTGTGTGAAGAGGCTTTTCAACCGGATAAAGAATATTTACTCACACCACCCTCGCCTTAATGCCACCTGTTGAAGGAAGACCATTGATTCTTTATATTACAACAACCCATTCATCACTCGAAGCATTGCTTGCATAGAATGACGATGAAGGTGATGAAAGGGCAGTCTATTATATCAGCGAGACTTTGGTTGGTTATGAGCTCAATTATAGTAACATTGAACGTGCTTGTCTTGCAGTAGTATTTTCTACCCAAAAACTGAGGCACTACATGCTAAACCATCAAACAATGTTGATTGCTAAAATAGACCCTCTGAAATATCTTCTTAGTAAGGCAGCATTAACGGGACGACTGGCTAAATGGGTTATGATACTTAGTGAGTATGATATCCAGTATGTAGAAAGAAAAGCTATTAAAGGATAGGTCATTGTTGATCAGTTAGTTGATGCACCCATACAGGCAGATCACCCATTAGTTGCAGACTTTCCTGATGAGTTCATATTCACATTTGACACAAACATAACATGGAAATTGTACTTTGATGGCTCACATACAAATCATGGTTTAGGGGCTGGTATATTGTTTATCACACCACAGGGTGATTCCATCCCTAAGTCATTCAGGATTGCATTTCCATGCACTAACAACATGGCAAAATATGAAGCTTTAGTGACAGGTTTACGCATGGCAGTCAAGTGGAAAATCAAGAACCTACAGGTATACGGCGATTCTCAACTAGTAATCAGATAGGTAAATGATGATTATGAGACTAAGGATGAGAAGCTTACTCCATACAAGCACATGGCTGATACCTTTAAAGAGTACTTTGACAAAGTTGAATTTCATCAAATACCTCAGGTTTTAAACAGGGCAGCAGACGCTATGGCTACAATTGCATCACTTCTTGACATTCCTAACAACGTGCCTAAGTTTGAGTTCTTGGTGGAACAGCTTTTGGTCCTAGCCTACGATATCCCAGATTTTGAAATGGTGTGTGACATCGTTGGTCCCGATTCCCCATGGTACAAAGAAATCTATGATTACCTTCATGTCGAAGTCATACCCACTGGCCTATCAAATAACCAACGTAGAACATTCCTCCGCAAGTCAGCCAAATACACCATCGTCGGAGACACCCTATATAGACGCGCCTTAGATAATACCCTACTGAGATGTCTTGATTCTATTGAAGCACAAGCAACCTTGTGTGGGGTGCATGAGGGTATATGTGGTTCCCATTCTAGCGGCCCTACCTTAGCCAAAAAGATTATGAGACTAGGTTATTATTGGCCTACTATGGAAAAAGACTCATATGTCTTTGTAACAAAATGCCGCCAATGTCAAGTTCATGGAGATTTGATACATGCCCCAGCACAGGAGCTCCATCCTATCACATCACCATAGCCCTTTGCCCAATGGGGACTCGACCTCATAGGTAGATCCACCCCACATCATCTAATGGACACAATTTCATTATCACTGCCACTGAGTACTTTACGAAGTGGATTGAAGCCATTCCTATGACATACATTACCGGCACACAGATTTCTAGATTTATTCTGAACTATATCATCTGTCGATATGGTGTCCCTCAGTCCATAATCACTGATAATGGCCACCCATTTAAGAACCAAGAAGTTCGTCACTTGTGTGATGAATTTCATATCCAACATCACTTTTCCACTCCATACTACCCACAAGGTAACGGCCAAGTGGAGGCATCTAACAAGACCATCATTAGAATTCTCAAGAAAACTGTCAATGATGCTGGTCGTGACTGGCATTTACAGCTTAACCCTGCCTTATGGGCTTATCGTACAAGTATCCGTACTCCCACTGGTGCTACCCCATATTCACTTGTCTTTGGGATTGAATCCATTTTGCCTATTGAGGTCGAGATTCCTTCCCTAAGGGTATCCCTGAAAGGCCACATTGATGATGAAGAGTACCGAGTGTCGAGACTCCATGAGCTAGAATTTCTAGATGAGCAAAGACAAAAGGAACTAGACCATCTTCAAGCTTACCAGAATCGCCTTCGTCGTAGCTATAACAGGAGGGTCTTGAACAGAAACTTTGACATTGGTGACCTGGTTTTAATGGAAAACCCAAAGAATCAAGCAGAAAGAGACAAACCAGGAAAGTTTGAACCTAATTGGTTAGGACCTTATATTGTCACAGAAGCTTTTGGATCAGGAACATACCAACTCTTTACTCCTGAAGGGGAACCATTGTCCTCACCAATCAATAGTATGCATCTAAAGAAGTTCTACGCATAGCTTCTGGGACCCTTTGTCTTAATTAGCAAAAATACAAAAAAAAAAATCAAAAAAATCACAAAAAAATCGTTATCAAGGTGAAAACCTGGAAAACAGGCATCTTGGTAACACCAAAAAAATTAGATAATCTAGAAAATAATAAAGACAAATCATTCGTCCAATAGTGAAAACCACTTCGGTGGCACTTTGGATAGGTACCATGGTGAAAACCTGGCAAACAGGCGCCATGTGTACTCAACTCTGCTCCTTTGTCTACTATTATTCTAATCTACCTTGTACATAGTCCCTATCATTATATATAGTCCACTTCCTTGTACATAGTCCCTATCATTGTATATAGTCCACTTCCTTGTACATAGTCCCTATCATTATATATAGTCCACTTCCCTGTACATAGTCCTTATCCCTGTACATACTACCTATCCCTGTACATATCCCTTATCTTTCATGTCCATCACTTGTATATATCATTCCTAATAAGTGGTAGTCTTTCCCATAACTTGGAATGATTGACATCAAGCGAATTTCATATCCCCCATTTTACCCTATTCATAGTCAATTGGTCTTATACTCGACTGGGCGAAAACACTTGCCATGTGTCATATTGGTTCTTACATTGGCTATGTTGAAGACGTAAAACCATGGACACATCCATAAACATCGCAAAATGACCTGAGAAAACAAAAAAACATCAGAAAATTCAAAAAATTAAAAATTAAAAAAAAATCAATCAAAACATTCTGACAATCGAAAAACAGAGTCAGAGTCAGTCACACTTGTCAGTCTTTGTCGTTTGTCGAACTACGTTGCCTCTGCGACTGGACGTAGGCATTAGGTCAGTCCGTTTAGGTTTGTCTGTATAAAATCATGTGTCAATCCACGTGTCTATATGACAAGGTCATTGGTTGTGTCAAACTACAAGGTCTCTGCATATATAACGTATGCAAGGCCATCAATCGATGAGCCCCCGAGGCTGCACTAGGTCAGTCCATTAGGGTTCGTCGCATTCACTTTCACACACGTCTTCTATTTGTAGTCAGTCTTGTGGATCAAGTCAAGTCGAATTACGAGGTCTCTGCGTGTACAACGTAGGCAAGGCCATCACATGATGAGCCCTCGAGGCCGCACTAAGTCAGTCCTTTAGGGTTTGTCGTCACACAGTTATTTGTCCACGGATTGTCTCAAGTCATGCCTCGATCTGGTGAACAAGTCAGCAATGTCTCTAAGTCAAATCAAATGACTTGCCAAACAAAACAATCAAAACAGATCAACTACAGTCTGCTATAGGATGTGTCCTTCTTGGAAACAGATGTTATCAAAACAGTCAACCTATGTCTTATTTAGGATGAGTCCTTCCTGCATAATCGATAAGGTCAAACAATCAACCTGTGTCTTATTCAGGATGAGTCCTTCCTGCATAATTGACAAGGTCAAACAAATCAAACATAGCCTTATACAGGTTATCACATCAATGGCATCTGACTTCACATCTTATACGATACATGTCTTTCTGAAATCAGGCTTTGTCATGCCTTATACAAATAGTCATAACATCGAAATCAGACTCACAGTCTTATCCGGTATGTGTATCTCCTGACATTAGGCTCTATCAATCAATCCTTTTATCAATCAAACAAATCAAACAAACAAATCATGTTTTGGCAAATATTTTCATTGGCTTTTTGACTTTCTGACTTATTTATCTTATCATTTATCTTGAATTGATGACTGGGATTCATGTTACTAGCTTTCTCAAGGATGTCCCATGAAGGATTTAGAGAAGCAATGATGTATCAGAATTCTATTTGCTTTGACTGCTGTTTGTCGACTGTCTTTTCAATTTGATTTTGATTCATGTTACTAGTTTCCTCAAGGATGTCCCATGAAGGATTTAGAGGAGCAATGACGTCTCATGACCCGGCTTTTACTTTTTTTGCTGTCTGTGGTTTGTCTTGACAAAAAGACTGGGGCAACTTGTGTCCTTAGTATGAGTTAATGACAATCCTTGTCTGCGACTGTCTATTATTAGCAAGTGGATGACCTTGCACACCTTGATCTATGTCACATCATGGTGTTTTTCTCCATTTGTATTAGTCCCGCCCAATGATGATAAAGTGCAATACCTTTTGTGATACGACAAAATATCGAAGATTCCTAATACTAACATTTATCTTCCATCTTTTCATTCTTTGTCAATCTTTCTTTCCGCACTAACAATTCTTCTTTCTTGCATTATGACGAAGTCCTATGACACAAAACGGTGTACATCATCCTGCATCAACATACATGTTAGAAACATTCATACATATAGGCATAGTTCATATCTAGATCATCATGGCATAATAGACAATAATCATTAAAAACAATACATATTATAAGCATTTCATGTACAAAGCAACAGTAAATACGTGCATCACATTACATTTGTATAACATCACATGTCGTTTGCATCATACATATAACATCACATTGCATCTCATAATCATATAGGATCAACATCATATAGAATTATACATCACATAGAATCAACATTATCTCATTAGCTGTATAAACATCATAAAATTCCTACACTCATCCATCACATAGGCATGTCATATAAACATCACATGTATAAATAAAGACTGCATAATCCATACATAGAAATGCATATCATGAGAATCGCTGCCAAAATCATATATATATATATATATCGCTCAAATGTGTCACATCACAATGTCATAATGTATCAAAAATACATGGAATCCCGTAGGCTATAAAATCAAAATACAGTGTCTCGACAAATGGTACCCCCTATCCTGAGCTGCCACTGCCATCATGTCGGGAGTGTGTGGGGGAATGATGATGTGACCCTGATGATCTCTGCGCTGAAGGAGGTCTGTCATATGGCCCTGCTCTACGTGGCTGATCCACTCCCTCTGTGCTCACTGTCTGAGTGTGGGTTCTGGTCTGGGACCTGCTACTGTGTGCTGCTGAAAAACTAGGAGCTCGTCTCTCTGGTGGAATCTCTACCTCATACAGATCCCAATAATATCTCTCCCTCTCTCTAGCTCTGACTAGCTCTCTGGCAAATGCAGCTGATGGTCCTGTACATAATGCTCTAAGCTCTGTGAACCGCTGCTCAGTCTCCTGTCACCGAGCTATGGCCTGATCCCTATCCATCAAGGCTCTGTCTCTCTCCACCCGATAGGCATCCCTCTCGGCCATCATCACTTTATTCGATCCTCTTGCGAGGTAACCTGCCTTCCGCTAATACCCATGTTCGATCTCTTCGCTTCTCTTCATCCTTCTTGCTCGCCCCTTGCTTATCCATCTACCTTATCGAGACTTTTCATTATCTCTTACTATCGTTCCTTTTAATTTTAACCAACCTTTATCGACCTCGCCTCCACTTCCTTCTTCGCTTCGTAATTTTACTTTCGCTATTCATTTTTGATTTATTGTTTTAATTTTACGATTGTTGATTTCATCCTGATTTATTGATTTCTGATTTTCTGCTCTCCCTCTGCCTCGCTTGCCTCTAGGACCTCTCCCACGCCGCTCTACCAGTGCTGGTTGCTCTGGATCTATCAAGGGGATCGACCTGTGTACTGCCCACCACTGATCATAAGCTGGAGTGGTCCCTGGATCTGCTGGTCTGTCCCTCCATCTCCACGGAAGTGCCTATAGCCCATCAATATCTGCCTCTGCAGTGGCGACTGGAATCTCTAGCCCCCATAGCAAGACCTCTCGTGATGACTGAGCAAACTCTGCTCTCCCTTGAGGTACATCCTGTACCTCTCCAAATTGTCTCAATACCCAGTCCAACAACTGCCGCTCTATAATGTGCACATGGGACACTGTCTGTCCCACCAAATATTGTGCCTGTCTACAAAATGGCAGGTGCTCGTCCTCATCTGACCACTGCTCATAGCCTAGGTACGGTCTCCATGTAAACTCCTGCATGGTGTCTATAGCATGTCTAAAGTAGCCTATGTCCCCAATATGATGATGTGCGGTTGCCCTCGCATAACAGAAGGCATATGGAGCTCCGTGAAGTAAGTCTACTATAACAGGTGGTCTGAAAATAGCGATATGCTCCCATGCCCATATCATCAGAAGCGTGGTACCACAGCTCATCGACTGTGCCTCTCTATAGGAAATATCATGCAAGTGGAAGTACAACATCCCTAGCACATAGGAACCCCAGGCATAAACAACTCGGCGCTCGAGCATGCCCACTAACATCTCCCCCCATCCCATGGGAAATCCATGACCTCGGCGATCAGGCAGTACTATACTGCCTATCAATGTCGCTACTAGACAGTCTAACTATCTATACCTCTGAGCCAACACCTGCCATCTGATCTTATAATCATCAACCCCTATCTGTCTAATATCAACATGGGGGTAATATCTACACATCTCAGCAATCCCCCTCTAAGTATCATAGACCACCCGTGTCCCTCTAAGAGTAGTCTCAATATCCTATATACATCCTCTAAAGTCACTGTGGCCTCTCCAGTCAGTAGGTGGAAGGATGATGTCTCAGAGTGCCACCTCTCACATAATGCTGTCAATAATCCCTGATTTGCCCGAATCTGGGGCATATCGGTCACATGCAACAAACCCAAATGCCATAGAGTCCGTCGCTCGGCCGACCGCAAGCTGTCTCTGAATCGAAACGTCGTGGGTCTCGACTCCCGTGTATAAATAGGGTCTAATACAACCTGCAACAACATTATACATGCCTCGTGTTAGCCTGAATAATCTATTCTAGTGCAAACTGACTATACTACATGAGATGCAAATGCGTCGTTATTTTGCACATGCGTCATTCTTTTACATATGCGTTGTTTTTTCACAAATGCAGTTCACAAATTCTATATGCATCATTATTAAGCAAATGCGGCTAATAATAATCAAATGCATCACAAAAATATCATTTGCGTTGCAAAATGCCAAATGTGTTTCTAAATATACATATGCGGCTATAAATATGCAAATGCGTTTCATAAATTCAAATGTGTATCACAAATAAACACATGCGTTTAACCGCTAAACGTATTCTAAATGACCGGCGTAAATTTTCAAATGCGGTTTTCCGCATACACATGCGTCATTCGCGCAAGCATATGCGGTTCAACATAGAAAATGACGCATAACTAAAAATGCATTAAATGTCTTAAAATGCGTGCAAATGAAAATTTTTCAAAAGGCAAGTTTTAGGTCCGTACCGGGGGGTCCACACCGGCTGGTCTCTAGTATGACCGGATCCTGTATGCGCGGTGATGGGTGGCTAGAACTGGAGACATCGTCGCTATCAATCCAGAGCAACTTTTCAAATCTCTAAGCTAGGTGGGTGCAAATGAATAGTTTTTCACCCCAATTCAAATATATACCTAGGGCTTAGGTGGCATTTCTTTCCTACTGGCCATGTAAACTTCCATTTTCTATCATCCCGTACCCATCCCTCCCATTTCCAAACCCAATTCCGTCAACTGCATTGCATTTCTACCTATCTTCTGGACTAATCAGGAGCATTTCCAACTTTTGCTGAACGTTTCAGAAATTTGTCAATTTTCCCAAGGGGGCATACCTTCACCTGTTTTAATCTCGAATGACTGGGGCATATTTTTATCGACTTTCTTTGACACAACGCCTAAACGACATTGTATCAAAGAGGGGCAAATGTAGACACCAAAATCTGGTTTAGGCCTGCGACTTCCATATTCTTCATAATTCATATTCTTCATGGTCATGATTAAATATTGTCAATTATTTAATTATTCTCTATAGTCTTCATTTCTTTTATTGATTAAATAATCTTAATTATTTAATTAATTCATCTTCTTTTATTTCTTCTATTAATTAAATAATCTTAATTATTTAATTAATTCACACTTTTCTTTATTCTATCCTAGATTAATTAAATAAACTTTTATTTAATTATGTTACTAATTAACCTTATTCTTTCTTGTCAAATTAAATAAATTCTTATTTAATTTATTCCTTTTTATCATATTTTCAACTATAATTAAATAAATTCTTTTTATTTATTTAATTATTCATTTAACTTCTTCATCATCATTTAAGTAATTAAATAAATCTTATTTATTTAATTATTCTTCGAATATCGAAGTCTTTGGAATTAAAATGAATTATTTAATTCATTAATTCTATTTTAACGACATTCTCTATATTTTAGATAATTATGTGAGTTATCTAAGTATTCACTTTTACCACTCAACATCTATTTTAATCGCTAACTCTTTCATTTGATGTTTGAGGGTTGTCTCGAAAGTAATCTCTTTGTCGACGTACCAATTGTCTAGTTCTTAACTCATTTATGTTGTACATGCATACACTAAATATTATTATTTAATTAATTATGTTAGCGGTATTCAACGTAGAGTCGCATCAATTCTTATCTTTGTCATGCAAAGATATTTCTTATGTTTTCGGTAGTCAACCGAAGATTAAATCATTTATTTAATCTTTAATTCTATTTCTAATTTGATCACCTTGTCATTATCAGTTGCCATTCGAACGCGATGTCTAATCTGCCGATCTCAACCACTGCTCATTTTTCACCTTTTGGCCTGCCATTCGGGAATAAATAATCAATTTTCTATAAATTGATTTGTCATTCTTTCATTCCAATCTCAATTTTATAACTTTTGAGAGCACTTTTGCTTGAATCTTCGAGTATTTTGCTAATCACTATCTTAGGGCTATAGCTCTTGCACGTAACTCTTGAAAATCTCGAGGGCAATATACTACACAAGCAAATGGAGAAGGGCAATCAAGATGAATCATGGAAATACGTTTGAAAATTGGTGAGATTGTTCTAGTTTTAATTACGTTTTTACTTTCCCATGTTCTTTGTTGCTTAACGAATGAATTTGCATTTTAGATTTAGTATTGTATGCATGTGTGCTTCTAATCTTCTTTGTTGTCTATTGTGCAAAGCTTTTATCTGGCGTTACACCGAGAACTAATTTCCAATCTCTCTTGTCCTTATGTTATTGTTGTTTGGTGTGTACAGTGGTAGTTTCAGCCTCTTGGAGGTAAGTTCAATCACATACCTGGCGACTCCGAGTGTGGAAATTTTCTGGTTTCAGTAGTTCAAGTGCTCACATGTTTTAAGTTTTTTTGGAAGGAAATCTAATTTGAATGGAAAAGAGATGTCAAGTTTTCAGGGGAATATGGCCTTTCACCCTCCATTCCATGAAAACCTTGCATATATGTCCTCTTATTGACCATATTATACAGAACAATCTGCTATCATTATTCCAAATGACCTTGTAGCAACGGAGTTCCAACATTTTTATCATGCCTTCCACCTTCCCACTCCTACTCAATCTCAATGTCGCCCAACATACTCTTAGATTCAACCACATGAACTCATTTCTACACAAAAGCAACATGGTAGTTTCAATAACCAGCCCCAAAATGCTAATAAGGGAGTTAGCGATATTGATAAGATATTGCTTGATTTCCAAGGGCAGATCGATGATATAAAGAGAGAGCAAAATTTTGTTGTGCAGGAGGAAGAGCTTGCTTGTCAAGCTTATATTCAGCATCAATAGGATATGAAGGTCCAAGAGTATGAACAGGAGGTTGTTGCTAGACAAGTTGCAACTAAAGAAGAGAAAATAAAAAGCTTACTTGCACAAAAACAAAAGCAAGAGTTTCAATCAGCCTTCCATGTTCCTAAACAACCTGTTTGGGAGGAGATTCCCAGGTCCAAATTTTCAAGTTTTAAGCAAAACTTACTTTCTGAGTTTTCAAGTTAGCCTTCTAGTTTTGAAATTCCAAGTTGGAAGGGAACATGCATTCAACCCTATGAGACTCCATTATCAGACATTCAAATGGAACTAAGCTCTAATGTTTAGAAAGCAGAGGAGGAGCAACTTATTGATCAAGACAACTTAATCCTCTGGGAAAAGCTTAAGAATGCGAATATTTTGCATTTAGCCATTAAGTGTCATCAATTGCAGCGGAAAATAATTGGTCAGGAGGAAATCTCTCAAGTTCAAGTTGGACGACAAGAGGACGAAATGGAAGTAGCTATTGAGAAAGGTCAATTTACAGCTTGGAATAAGGGACTATGTCTATTCTTTCAGCTTGATGGAGAGGAGGTAATTGCCAAGTTTTGCTCAATACTGGAAAATGAGGAATCTAAATTTTTGCAAGAAGGTGAGGAGAATCAGGTTGAGCAGCTTGTTGTAATGATCAAAAGGCAGAGTTAATCTTCTCATTTGATGATCTGTCTTACTTCATTGACAAGGATGAAGAATTGGACCAACATGAGGTTGATGGAGGTAATGTTGATTAATTGTTGCATAAAGGTGAAGGTGAGTTTGAAGTATTTACTTGCGAAAAAGGAGGTTTAAGTAGCACTGTTCAGGGAGAGCCACATTTTGGTGTGCATGAAAATACCCATCAAGTTGAACAAGTCCCTGAACTGGACTTACTGTTTTGCAAATAGGGTGATTTTGATGCTTTATCAAAGCTAGATGAGAACTGCATTAGGCCTGAAATTAGTCTTTCTATTCAGAAAAGTAAAGAAGACATTGAAGAGGATATGTTTTGGAATGATTTAGAAGCTTTTTGTACTAATTTGGGTGTTGAACTATTACCTCTTGATGAAGTTAATCATGAACAGCTCGAGCTTACTGAAGAAGTTTCTTTTTTCTCACTAAGTCAGTCATAGGGGTTAGACTTTTCCAGCCAAGGCTATAAAACAACAGTGCATGGGCAAGAGACAAGCAAGGAGAGCTCAATTTTTGTCTTTACAAGGGGCTGTTTGATCAGAGATTTAGCCCAGATGGAGTTTAATAAAGTGCCAATGGTTAATCAAGCACTCACACATGGAGCCATAGCTGAAAGTGGCATAAAGGATGTACTTGCAATTGAAAAAGAGTGTGTTCAATTTACTTGTCCTCCTTTGAATACAAATGCATATGATCAATTTAAAGAGGTAAGTGAACTTGTTACCCTCTTTCATGAGGCAATGCATTGCATTTTTAAACATTTTTCAGTGTACCATCTTTATTCAACTGCCATTAAGCTTGAGAGTCATTGCGTATTGAGGAGAAAGGGTAGCTATTTCAATCATCTTGTGAATGGTTTTGTTTGAAAAATTTCTTACTGGTTAGTGTAGGGTAGGTTTAGCTGCAATTTTTCAATTTCCTAAGTGTTGTTCCAACACAGTTAGATAGTTTTCCCTTCTATAGCTTTCCTATTTTCAATAAGTTTCCAAGTGTTCTAATGAGTTACAAATGAGTTACATCCATGTGCTAGGATGCTCCAAGTCTGTTTCTAAGTTTTCCCAATGACTCCATTCCCAATGGACAAGTTTAGCCTATTGGTTTTCATGTTTAGCAGGCAAACATCTAGCTAAGGTCGCCAAAAATGTTACCCAATTTTCACCTGCGGGCTCAGTTAGGGGAAATTATGTTTTAAATTCGGCACGTGGATTAAATGTGGCTCCCATAAGGGTTGATCCCAGTGTGCAGGTGTTTGGTTTTCATTAGGAAGGTCTTCATTTGATGATATTTCAGAAGGAAGTCTATTGGAAAGAATGCCTCAATCAAATTTGGCACAAAACTCCCTAGAGAATAAAGTCGTTGAGACCAGCCGGATGTCTTGCCGATTGGCTGTTGTGTTATATTCATTTGAGATCCCCAGGTTGCCTAGACATTTCAGTCGCCATGAGTCTTTATATATCTCCCCGCTTGGGAGGTCTCATCAACTCTTGTTCACAAGGTTAGTGTCAGGGAAAGAATTTGCACTCGGGGAGAGGTCCTGCCGACAGATGGAGGTCTCGGCGAAAGGAAATGGTCTCGGTGTGATGTCTCACCGACGGGCTGAGGTCTCGCTGAAAGGGATTGCCTTCGGTGTAAAGTCTGGCCAAATGATCGTGGTCTCGCCAATAGATGGAGGTCTCAGCGAAAGGAAATGGTCTCGGTGTGATGTCTCACCTACGGGGTGAG
>VDFB02057855.1:0-28909 GCA_007258455.2 Sequoia sempervirens
AATCATAATTTGGGTGTTTTCTTGCTTGTGTGGACCCAGTTAGGGATCACGGGACTCATTTCTGTGAGAAAATGGGTCCCACCTGGATCTTTTGTCCTCGAACCGGTTTCACACATTTCTAAGCAATTTTGGTTTTGGTCCCTTGCAGCAGTATATGCGGGGACTCATTCCCACAGGAAAGTGAGTCCGGTGAAACAAAAATCAAATTTAATTCAAAAATTTTAGTAGGATTTTATTCTCCTAGATCTGATGTTGGCTTGTAGTTTTGTAATTTTGGGAATTCTTGCATGGTGAGTACTTAAATACAAGGTTCTTTCACTCATATTCAACACCTAGCATTCAAGAGATCATTAAAAGCATTCACAAGAGCATTCAAGAGCATTCAAGGGAAGATTATCAAGTATTTTAGAGCAACATTGAAGTGTCAATCTTTATGTCAAGGATTTCATGCATCATGTTTGTTATTATGCTAACAATTGTTGTGTAAGGGTTTTGTGGTCAAGCAAGTGTTTCAAGCAAGATCAACATCAATCAAGCAAGAGTCAAGAACCACATCCATTACAACCATTTCACGCATATTTGTAGCACCTTATTACTAGGGTTTGGTGAGTTGCAACATTACTATTTGTTCATTCATCATTCTCCATTCATATTTACTTTCATTTCAAGGACTGATTTCCAACAAGGGGTTTGACCAGGGCAAACCTCTATCCACTAACCCAACAACGTTTTCCCCTCTCCTTTATGTGTGATTTGCAGGTCGAGGTTGCAAATTTCCATAGGAGCAAGATTAGAGAAAAGTTGCAAATCATCCAAAGTTGTCATCAAGCACTTGAGAACGCTAGGAAGACCTAAGCTTCATCAGGAGATTAGGATCGAGAAAGCAATGGGAAGAGCAAAGCGGAGACAAAGAAAGAGCAAGAATCAGCTTTTGAAGTTGGAGAAAAGCCCAACTGGACTGTTTCGCCACTTCCGGCGAATGAGTCCCAGTTCTAGTATATTTTCAGGATTTTGCAGATATAGATACCCTTTTGGCAGAAACCTATTCCTGCACAGTTTGCCATAGATATGACCGATTTGCCCAGCTTGGCGAATGAGTCCCAATCAGCCTTGACAACAGATTTTCTAGTGATTCAAACCTCCATTTTGCCTTCTCTAGTTTCCCAGGTGCACACTTTCTGTTTTGCAGTTTTTTGTTGCATTTCATTCATGTTTCTAGGTCATTTAGTATTAGTTTGCATTCAATTAGGGTTTTGCATTTCATATTACATTTCATTGTCTTTTCCAAGTTTCAACTTGGTGGTGAACCCCTCATTAGATCATTTTCAGTCCTTAGAACAACCCTCTTGCAAGATTTCTTTCTCCTTTGCAAAGAGATCTCAAGGGTTTGTTCTTAAGTGAAAGTTGTTCTTTCTAGGCCCTAAACCATCAAGGGTGGAGAAAGGAATATAATTTTCCACCTTATAGTATTAAATTTTAAAATGACATAAAATTAGTTGGATATATTTTTTATAAACTTAATAACAGAATTTGAATTGCTAAAAATTAAAAAAAGTCGATGGGACATTGCATAAAAAGAAAAAAAACATTTTATTTCCTTTTTTTTTCTCCATTTAAATTACTTGAAAATCTAGTGCATGGAAAAATAAATAATTTTTTATTAATATTTTTTTTAAAAATTTTGTATTGAATATAGTGTAAGCATAAAAATTCATCATTTTTCCATATTAGCTATCATCTTATGGTATGCAACAGGCCTATCCTATGGTCATTTTATAGTTATGAGCATTATATACATAATTACTTTATGTTTATTAGGATTTTACATATACGTACCAATGTATGGCCATTTACAACAAAATTATATATTAACAGGAATATTACAAAAAGGTGTCAACAACTTTCATTTTTATCAGTTTCTAGGACTATTGTTGCTTGTTGAAGCCTTCCAACTTGCAAGGATCTTCATTGTCATTTGCCCATCTACTGTATTGTCCTCCCCTATGATAGTATTCTTGTGCATTCCTAGTGTTTTGATGCTTGCTTCCTCCTTATTGTTCACTGTTCCTTCTTTTAGCTCTCTCTGAAGCTTTTAGAAATATTTCTATGTTGGGGTGGCCCCCTGCCATGTGTGCCCATACCTGGCCTCCTAAAGGTTAACATTGACTATGCCAGTTCCCAAAACTTCCAGAATTTGTCTTTGGATATCTTTATCGTGGTGACCACCTGCATAGCAATATTATGAACTGTGAGTTTCTTAGCAGACTTAGTAAGCACCCTTCTATTCCCTTTATATTTGTCTTCGTTTGTAGCCTTCCAAATGGACCAAAGTATTTCAGAGGATAAGCAGATCCAAAAAGAGAGATCTTTTTTCATTTTGTTATCCAGTTGGACAATAAAATTTTTTTGGGTCAGGTTCATTATTGATCCCCCATATATTTTGATTATCATAGAATAATTTCCATATCTCTTTAGCATATAAACAATCAAAGAAGATGCTTGATTGATTTAGGCACTTTGTAAATATTGCAAATATCAATATCATTGGATTTTATCTTATATGGTAATCTTTATATTAACAACATTATCTAAAACATGCCCTTTTAGGCTCTAGCACCTATGTCCAATTTTTTTTAAAGTTTTTTATCCATTGAATTTTGGTTAGGTTTGTACCCCAGGCTTTATTAACATGTTTTGAAATATCAATTTGTTTAGTTAATAATCTACAGATTGATTTGGAATTTATTTTCATTAGTGAACTGCCATCACTCCAATGAAAGTCTTAGTATTGTTGTTCATTAGTTTTACTTCAACTAGGAACTGTATGTCTTTGCATGCCTTTCAAAACAGTATAGATTCTCCAATTACTTTGTTGGAGATTATATTTTGTACTTAGTTCATTCCAATATTTTAAGTTACCATTTACAAGAATATCTCCAAAGCTTTTGGTTCCTTTTTGAGCCCAACACTTAGCCGAGCACCCTTGAATTAGGGCAAGGGGCCTGCCCTTATGATTTAGGTTCCACCAAATGGATCTATGGGCCAAAATAGTTCTATTGTTGTCCTTGGTGAAGTGGCAATTGGTAATGTTTTTCTTTATATGTTCCCAGGCCTTCCATATGGTTTTGAACACATTTGACCCTGTAGGGGATATGAGGAGGGTATTGTTGAGAAGATCACACAAGGGGAGGAGCTTCCATGATCTAGTCTTCTTTGGGACAACACTTTTGATATTTTTCCTTATGAGGACCTTTCAAGGCTCCTCACCATCTAGTGCTTTAATTATCCACTTGGGTGCCAAGGCGATACCTTGTAACCTCAATTCCTTTAGGCCTAGATTTCCTTTTACTTTGTCAATGGAGCACCATTCCCATTTAACAACATGTCTTTTCCTATTACCTTTTCCATCATACCAGAGAAATTTCCTAATTATTTTTTGTATTTCATTGATTTGATAACAACTAAAGAACCATACTGATGCAAAGTAAATGTTGTAGGAAGACAATATTTTTTGACAGACCTGCACTCTCCCCACTAGAGATAGATATTGTTTGTTCCACTTATCAAATTTTCTCTCAATATTTTTCCTTAATCCATAGCTACATTTCCTTCATGTTGGGGTCAACAACAAAAGGTATATCAAAATATCTTACCTATTTATGTGTCCCCCCATTATAGATTGAACCTTTTTAGCCAATCAAGGGGATTATCTTCCCACACCAACATACAAGATTTGGCAAGATTTTTTTTTTTTTTTTTATCATTTTTGGGCTTGTGCCAACACATTAAATATCAATATAAATTCATTCACATTTAAGAAAGGAGCATTCAAAGAACACTTTTATTTTTGCACTAAAATGAATAAGAATCTACATACTCAACCTGGAAGCATTCACATGTTTGAAGATGGTTATCCTTGATTATTTCCTAGACTATAAAGCTAGTCTTTCTTAAGGGTTTTCCTAGGAGAACATGTTCCCTAGTAGTTTGAGAGTCCTCTAAAAGTATTCTTAAATATCACCAATCCTCATAATAGAGTAGACAAAAAAAAGTTTGACGAACCAAAGAGTAAAGGGGTACAAATTGTAAGTTTATTCCATGGTCCACAAATAAGGTTTTGCACCTATGGAATTTTCCTAGACCCATAGACTCAACCTAGATAGATGCATACATATTGTACATAATCCAAGGAGAATACACTCGGGTTATTATTTTCTAGCATTGGATCATAAGAGTCAATGTCATGCATTAGATCTCATCCCCCTTTGAGCATAAAGATAAATACACGTATCTATCACATTTAATTCCCTAGCTTTAGTATTTATTTTGTAATTAATCACATTCCCACATCTATGGTTTATAAATCCAAGTAAAATTTATGCTTATATTTACGTATCTTATTGGATTGATCTAGATTAAGCTTTTAAGAAAAGGTTATTTTCCTTCACACTTATTTGTACCAATTGATTGTTCAAATTATTTTAACTTTACTTTTATGATTGTAGAAACAAATTCTTAAGAATATATTAACACTATTTTAAAGAAAGAATATTCCTAAAAAGGGGAAGGATGAAATAATGTTTTTTTTTTAATAAAAGTAGCAGTGCCACTAAATGAAGGATGAAATAATGTTGAAATTAAAGATTTTAAAAAGATAAAAAATGTAAGAACGAGTATACGGTTAGTAAGCTATGATAGAGTTATGTTTTTAATTTTATATTCCTTAATTGTACTTATTTATGAATATGTATATAAACAATTGATAATAGTTCATTAAATTTGAATGTATAATTTGGATGATAATTTATTTTAGATCACAATCTCTTAAGTAGAAATTTTTGAATAGTTACTTGAGATCTATTTAATTTTTTAAATTTTGAATGTAATTTTGCACATCATGTAAGAATTATTATTTTTCAATAAAACAAGGAAGAATGACATCAATAATTTAAATATAAGAGAACAAGGAAGACTTAAGTTGCAATATAAATAGCTAAAGACCATATGAAATCTAGATACAAAATACATAATTAATAATTAAATAATAATACTCAAACAATGATGAATTAGGCTCGAATTTAAACAAAAAGTACTATTTCCACACTTGTAATGACCTTTCTATAATAATCTACATAAAATAACATCTTAGGTTATAATCTTGAGGTGGGTGCAATAGTTGTTGAATCCATTACATAAATTTTTGAAAGTGGTCTCCATTGATTTATAAGAACTCAAGTATTCAAATGTTACCAAGGACATCACTAGTATGGTGTGTGATGGTTGGATAAATTATTTCACAATGAACAACCCTCCAAATTTCAATGCTACATCTACAAAGAGTTTTCTACTAAGAAGATGATCAAACATGCTCTAAACAATGACCAAGAAGAAAATATATGGCAAAGATAATGGGATAATTTAATCACTTTGAAAATTGAATACCATTATAGTATATTAATTATTATACATATTTTTCTTTTGTTTTGTTTTATTTTTTATTAGAGACAAGGCTTTCTTTTGACCTATTGTATTGGATTTCATTTTCAATCTCATCACCCTTTGTGAGTATTTGTGGACATTAATAGTAATTTTAATTTTAATTTCTAGATTAGATATTTGTGAACACTAACACGAATTTCAATTCAAATTTTTAGAGGGAGCAAGGTTTGATATAGAGAAATTATTTGGCTCAAATAATTGGTGTACCTTACTTGATAGTTTATATACACTCCAACTATATCTAAACATCAAACTCAATAGTTAAAAGTATGTTTTTTCCAATAAAAAGAAGACAATTAGATTTACCATTTTTGTGTGTATATGAGTTATAAATTTATCATTGACTATTTGAACATTGAACCATTTTATGATTGAGTAGAGCAATGAACTCCAAGCTCTCTGGAATGAATCTACACCTCATAATTCCCTATCATTTAATCTTTCAAGTGTATTATTTTTTGTCTTATAAATAGAGATTTTCCTTGCCATGTGAAATTAATAAAGAAACTCTGTATATTCAAAAAATGTTGACAAGTTAATGATTTTTCACTCATTTATTATGGATTTTTCTTAAATACTTATATTTAGATTAACATAACAAAAATCATTTATGATTTGTAAAAACAATTTCAAAAGTTTCTCCAAATATTTTCTTCTATTGGAAAAATTTGTACAGCTCAAGTAGCCATTTAAAAATGACCATAATAGGAAGTGAATTTTGTAAGCATGTTTTAGATAAACTTCTCCACAAGCTAATTAATTCCTACAAATCTATTATGTAGATAATATGTTGTACCTATATATTTTAAACACTAAACACATAATATTTCCCACTACTTGAGTTTTATGCATTTCTTTAAAAGTAAACAAATGAAAAAATATATTCTTCCATACATAGTTTATAATTTTTTTATAAAAACAATAAATGCAAAATATTTAGTTGATAGAACTATAAATATTAGATCCCCATCAATTATTTGGTAACACCTTTAAATATCATTACTAATTTTCACGATACTCTTATTGTAAATGGCATGATATTTTCAACATATCCTTTGAGGGACAAAATTAATCGCACTTAATTGAACGATATATGTGGCGGACAAACAATAAAGAGGCATGAAAGCCTATTGTTCCAAGCATCAAGAAAAACCCATAACATATGCAAGCCATATAAGCAAAGAAAAATGAGGTTTGCATGAATCCACTCATATTTGAGAGTGCAAAATAGTAATATAGGCAATACCCAAATATATAGACACCAATTGATCCCCCACATAACATAGATCTACAAAAAATATCATATAAAAATTATTAATAGATTTCAATTAATTTTGTAATCATTAATACAATAAATAGATAAGTATACTCAATCAATGTCTTATTGAAAAAGATAATTACTATAGCTAGTTAACAAATTCAATATTCCTTTCAAATACACTAACTCTCGATTTACAAAAAGTTAAATGTGACAAATCTAGTAGAAAATGTCTAATATGCATGTAGATCCAATGTATCTAAGATGTTTGCTAAGAATTTGGTAGGTAAGTTATGAGTATTTATCCTGCACATGGAGTGGACAACCTATTACCAAATGCCTAATTATAAATAGGTCATTAGGTCTCAATGTTTCATATTGTGTTTGGATGGGAGGTAAGGACAAATTCAATAGTTATTTTGGACTAAAGGTAGCATTCGACAATGCCTTGGATATTTGGGTCAAGTTTGTATCCATACATTCTTGGAAGGATCTATAGTTTGATATGTACCATGAACATTCAATTTATGGTAGTGTTATGGCTATAATCTTTGTTGATTACTAGATTAATTTAGAAATATACAATTGAACTTAAATTTTCTAGTTTTTAGATATTAGACTTGAAGTAGTTTCAATAATTTTTAGAGTTTAGGACTTGGTTAAGGTGTTTGATTTTAAATATAATTTTCACTATAATTATATAGAACTTGGTTTCTTTCAATAAATTTTTCAATGTTTTTTTCTATTTTCATAATTTGATTTTATTCTTTCAACTTTTTAGACCTTGATTTTATTCTTTTAGGCTTGTGAGTTTTGTTGTGCTAGGGTTTATAATATTATTGTGGAGACAATTGGTCTCATTTGGGAACATAACATTAACACTAATTGTCATTGTTAGATTTCAAGTAACCCATTTCCTCAAAGTGCTTTTTGACTCTTAATGGAAAGAAAGTAGTAGACTTTTGATTGAATTTTGAGCCCTTTAGATGCATGATCCTCACTTCTCAGGCGCTAGTTTCTTTCCAATAATTAAATTCTAATTTAGATTATGGATTGGAGGAAATAAGTAACTATACAACTTGAATCGTACGATAATTACTTAGAATGTAAACATGATACTTGTTTTTGTTAACTGCATGCAATGAACCTTTGTATAAATGAAGAAAGGGATGGAGTTAGAGCATCAACTTACATAAGTACAATTAACATATACTAATATGTATTGTAATGGTTGAATAAGTAGAAACAAAGAGATGGAATATAGTAGAAAATTAAGGAAACACATATCTTTTATGCTACATTTAGACTAATCATTCATTTATTATAGCTTTGTGGGTGTATGTACAGTTTAGCAAAGTCTACTTTACTCCTATTTTGTATCATAAGGTTGAAATATGAAGCCTAAGGGAATACATAAATTAAATATATTTAGTTAAGTAGGTCCCACTTGCTAATGAGAGCGTGTTAGTTAGGCATAAGCCTCAAAAATCTCACTTCTTCATATTATGGTGGATAGAGTGAAATTGTTGAATTGTAACACCAAATAAAATGAAACTATTGTAGCTATTCAATATTTTGGTATATGCAAGACTTGCACAATTTATGTCCAACAAGTGTTGTGGCATAAGCAATTGATGTGTATCCTCTTAATCTATACAAACCATTTTGTTGTAGCATTGTTTGTAATCAATGAAAATGAAACTATTGTAGCTCTTTAATATATTTTTTTGATTGAGGGAAAAAGGGTTTTGAAGGGGCCCCAAAACCCTTTACACAACCAAACTACAACCAAGTTAAAATAAAACACAACAAAGCAGGTTTTGAAGGGACCCTGAAACCCTTTGCAACAAAATACATCCAACACACAAATGGAAAACAAAAAAAGAAAGGCTACCACAAAACAACAACCAAGCTATCACAAACTAGAAGTAACCAACAATACATATACAATTGCAACCAAGTTGCCAAAAAAACAAACAAGGATGGCCAACTACACCATCCCTGAACCCTTTCTAATGCTTTGAGAACCCAATACTTGGGTGTGGGAAGCATAAGCAAGTTTAGGACAACCTCTTTTCCTTCTTTGGACAATCTTCCATGGAATATCATCCTCCAAAGACTTAGAGCAAGGGGAGAGTAGAGAGCAATCATTCGCTACCCCCATGGGTGATAAAATAAGAGCCATATTCTTATCCACAACATCCAATCAAGCATGATTTGCAGATTGAACCCTTGGCATCGAAGGGTTTAAAGTTAAATCGATTGAAACATGGCCTATAGAAGATAACCTATCTAAAGTCTCATAAGTCATCGTGACTACTGGGGCCAAGTTCTCCTCTAATGCATCATCCTCCGAATTAGGAAAATCACCAATCGTCAAATGCTCATAGTGGGAATTTTTCCACCAAGTTAGTTATTTAATATTTGTTAATGAATAGTGTAATTTTATATTAATTTATAAAAATATATACATTAGTTTTTAAAAAAGTGGAATGACATCACATTTAAAAAATCCATGTGAGAAATTGTGGATAAAATGCATAGAAGCAATCAAATTGATATACAACTAGTGCAATTTGAGTAGGAGGAGGAGATCGATCTCTATTAGAGGGATTATTTTGACCATTTAGGAGTCCCTCACCATCAGGGATTTGGCTTCCAACTTGTAATGATACCATCATCCTCTTTGTTTATATATTTTTGATTAGTAGTAACAATACAAATAGGAGAGATAGGTAAAGCCAACCAAGAGTACTTCCTATTGTCTAGCCACTGAGAAGTGCTTCTATCATAAGGTTGAGAAGCAATATAGTTTGAACATGCATCTACACAAACCAACCACTTCCTCTATGTTGAGGAGAGCAATGAGAATGGTGCCTAGAACAAACACTATGGCTACACCTATGTATGTTCCCTTAGGAGGAGAAAGACCTCTCCTGGGAGAGGTTGGCACATTTGCAACAACATATATAGCATTTACCTAATGCTTGATAAGATTTTGCAAGTAGACAATCTCTAGTACAAATTTATTAGCTTGCACCTAAATTTGAAGTAAAATATTAGAACATATTATGGCTTTAGAATACATAGAAAAACGATATTCTACATAAGTACTTGAAAACAAAGCAACATTTATATTCTGCCATATACTAAATAAAATCCCACTTTGCAAGCATGCCGGATTTGAGTAAGTTAGTTGACATTTTAGTCAAGTCATCTGTAATAATCATGTGTTAGGGGAAAAATTTAGGTCGAAAAGGCTTGAAGAAATCATGAATCTAGATCTAAACATCTTAAATTTAAAGGTAGAACAAAAAATGATTCTTGAGAGTTTCTATTATGTCCACAAAGAAAAAACAGTGATTAAAATATCTAGTTGGACCAAATGAGATCCAATCAGGAGACTTTAGTAAACAAGACACCAAGAAAAATATGCAAGCTTGGGTTCAAAAATGGTAAACCTATGCTACCATTGAGTAGTGGTGGATTAAAGATTCCACCTACCATTGAGCTTTTGAATCATCGGTAAATATGATGAATAACCTTTGTGAGGCTTATAATTCTTTAAAGAAATATTTGGAAAGCATTTCCAATCTTTCTACCAAAGTCTAGTGCATCTAATTGTTAGAAAAATGTTGTACACCTTGCACAAGAAAGATTTATTTGATTATATAAAATAAGTATTTATTTGTGGTGCATTTTTAAAAGATGTGTTTAGCAACATTAAAATTTAATTTGAGTCCACTTGTAAAGTTGTAGGTAACATTGGTTAGATATTTTATGTGTCTCACACATTGGAAACATATTTAATATTAGTAATCCTTATTACAAAAAAGTAAAAGTTGGGGTCAATGGTTTGTGCACTCATAGTTTTGAGGCACATAATTTTTCTTTTACCACTCTATTTTTTTGTGTGAGCTTGAATCTATAAAAGCAAAAACATATTAGTGGTTGGGTAGTTGGTTGTTTGAGTTGGTTGTCATTGTATTGAGCTTTCTTGTTGAGTGTCTATGTGAAGTGTGACATGAGATGTGTGGTTATATGTTTGGACACATGGAGGATGTAGTAGAGGAGCTTGATATTTTAAAAACATTCATGGAGACTCTATAAGCGTATTGTTATCTTTCATTGCTAAATAATACACTGAGTTTGGATGTTTTTAAAGATTAAATTTTCTCTAGATTATAGTTTTGTAATTTTGTGATATGTACCATCCACCTAATCAATACAAACCATTTCTTTGTATGAAATGGAACTATTGCAACTCTTCAACTTTTTGAATGCAAAAGATCTAAATAATTTTAATTTATGGAACATTGAACATTACAGCTCTAGGAAACAAATATGAAATATCCAACTAATCTATATGAAACCACAGTCAAAAGACACACTCATCACAAAAACAATCAGTTATAGAATGAAAAACAAAATGAACTGAACCTTTTCATCAGTATCTCTATCTTGCATATGAGACTGGAAAAGTTAAAGAGAGAAGCACCCACATACCTCCACCACCATTCATGATCCTCAACTGCTAGCTGTAAGTAAGTGAATGTAATGATAACTAAGGCCGTCACAATGATAAGGATGATGAAAATAATGAAGAGGATGCTGTATATTGTGTAGATTTTGTAAACCCACACACTTGTGAATATATAGTGAAGCTCAAAGTAGATTACACCGAACGGCAAAAATCCTGCCATGGCCATTTAAGAGATAGTCCCTCTGTAAAATGGCATAGGAGGAATATTTCTAGGGCATTTTGTGGTGCGGCAAGGAGCTTCAAACTCAGCCTTGCTGTTTTTTCCAGCAATACCACCCAACACAAACAAGGGGGATGCAACAATTGTCCAGATGAGGAGGACTATGATTGTGTCAAATGGAAGTGCAACATTTGCTTTGTAAGCCATAGCAACCGTATTTAGGAAGCAAAAGGTTAAGAACAGAGGCCCACAAAATAGGCAGGCCGTCAACAACTGATTCCTCACCTGTAATAGATGAAAAATGTCAAGTTTTATTCTATAATGTCACATTTTTTCGACTGGTACTAAATTTGACCCTAAAAAATGAAAAATAAGAACATACCCAGTTTGATCCCCCCAGTTGATTATAAAAAGAAGCAGCGGTGTAGCCTGCAATGCCAGATGTAAGAGCATATATGACCACAAGGGCTGTGTGTAGGGTTCCCCTGCTGTACGGATAAAATGCACCTACCAGTGCGAGCATGAAGATGAAGATGACACTGTAATCAACACATTAAGAAACAAAAATCATATGAATGCAATAAAACTATGAATTTATTATTTTGGGAAAAAACACTGTAACACTGTTCTGTATTATACTTACAGAGCAAAAAGCTGAGTCCCAGATCCAAGAACAGCACAAAACAGTGACCTGTGTTGAGGATATCTGAAGACATCTCCATGAATATACTTTCATCCTGTTTCGCTTTGATCATCAGTAGACTCCACATCATGAGAATACCTTCATAGCAACAAAACCAGTAGATTGCCAGATAATTCAAAAACTCACTTTAGGATTAAGATCTAACAAAGCGAATGCTACAGTCAAATTAATTTCATTGAATCATGGCATGAGATTGTATGCACATTGCACAAGTAAATTCCTAATATTTACTTCTGCAAACCTGTACAATCAAGCTATGCTTTCTTACTTGACGAAGTCGTTCTTCAGAACACATATGTAAATAGAAGCAAGAATCCCGGTCAGAAGAAGAACTGTTACACAAGAAGTGGTAATGGAGAACGAGTGGACTTCCATATGCTGGGGCAAAAATGATGACTTTTGATATTTCTCCATTCGCCGTTCAAAAGGAATCTCATTCTCCCTCCAATTAACTGAGTACATGAAATCAACTTCAACTTCCTTGTCCTCAGTATTGTCAACTGTGAAATTTTTATCTGTGCGAACATTTATTTCTATGACACGGTCATTGTTGTAGAAAATTTCAAAGTGTGTATGCGTATACAGTAAATATGTAGTGCCGTTTGGACGTGCCTTGCTTTTTTCCTGAAACTTTCCAATAAAGCCCCAGATGGGCAGATCATCATAGTACATCTGATAATAATAATCATTTTTGATAGGTTCCCTAAACCTTTCCAAATCCTCTTTTGTGAGTTTCTTCCTGCAAAGGAGTTGAGAATCTTTGTTTTCCCGAAACTCCAACTTGTACAGAGCTTCCACCATCTTATCACCATTCAACATCTCTCCAAGGTCTTGTCTCTTCTCCTTGACTTTCTCTACAACATACAAATTGTAAATAGAAACGCCAAGTCAAATACAGAGCTGTTAACAAACTACAACACTAAGCAAGATCGAATGTGCAGAAATGGTCCAAACCTGGAGCACAGAACGGCAAATCAAAATATTGATATGTTTCACTGCAGAACAAATGGAAAAAGTAGTAGATTAGACACAGGGAATACCATTGAGGGAAAAAAAATCTATAACTTCAAATCACGTTGTGGCACTTCCTTCAGTTCTTGACATTGAGACAAAGAAATCACTAATCTTACAGCAGGGTTCCATACAGCCGCACAAGGTAATCATTTGGGGGAGGGATTGATCAGATATTTAGTTTTAATCTGTTTATTTTAACTATGTGAAGAGGCGCAATTACAGCGGCAGCAAAGGGAGGAGTGTAATCAAATTTCATAAAGAACTAAGAAATAAAAAATGTTGAAAGATATCATCTTGCAGTTACTTATTTTCCATTGACTTTTAATTAAAGAAAATGATCTCTTAAAATCTTTTACGGTAACAAATTATGATCTTTTTAAGACTTAAAAAATATAAATTTAACAAATAAATTTTAGAAAAGAGAAAGGTAAAATATACAGCCAGATAGTAAATTTATCCCCAAATTTATCAACGAAATTTAAAATTGAGATTCTTTTCTAATCCTGCCCTACAATTGAAAAACAACTGTTGAAATTCTCAGAAATTTAAATTAGAAAAGCATGTAATACAACATTAAATCATTCAAACGCCGACATACAAGTTAATGACTGTTTAATTGAGGAAAGAGAGGGTACATGGGATTATTGAATGGGCCGACTTTGTTGGCATATAGTGGAACCTGGTCTCCCTTGCTGTATTTGTGATCAGAGGCGCCGCGATTAACTCCGTTTATGACTGCCATTACTACAGACCAAATCGCCGTTAACTTATCGACGCTCCCCGCCATGATTTTTGGCGCTAACAGAATGAAACCTTACAAACCCTGAGCTTGGAGCAAAAACCAGTTCAGAACATGCCTATGTTTTTGAGAAAAAATTTGGGAGGCGTCCAAAGGGCTGGGCTTATCTATCACACACTAAGCTTTGACCACTTAGTGGAATATATGGGCCCCACTTAACTTCACGTTTCCCCTTCTGTTTTCCGTTGCGTTCTTCTAACTCTTTACGGTGGCAATCACAAAGACGGTTAAGTTTGAATTTCAAATCTGAATCTAATCTCCCGCTCACAACAAAGGCCTTGTACTTATGCCTGCGTGTTTCCACTTCGATCAAAGCATTTGGGTGATATCTGGGCTAGCGGAGCTCGTGGCGGGGTGCTCAGCCTGGACATCAGCGAATTCATTTATGTGCAAACATAGTGAAACGCAGAACTTTCCAACCTCAAAAGATAAAAACAAGCGAAGAAAGCGACTAAGGGAACCAAACATACGAGCTATACAGGCGTGCCCTTTTCGGATAGAGGTTTTGCAAGCTACCAAATTGTTGGCAGGAGTGCCTGCAGGACAACATTTTCTTTTGTTTTGGTTGTTGCTGGTGGAACTCGTTAGAGGAGATGATGAATTATTAATGCCTGGAACGACTTCCATATACAGACAAAGGGAGGAAGAAACTACAGTTCCTGGCGAGGGCAAGGCTGTCATATTGGGGAAAGCAACTACCCTTTCGATTGAGGATCTTAAAGACTATTTGACAGTGCTTGTATGCAGGATTCATCACAAGTTCTCTGTGTTTTCCTTGATTTAAATCTCTCTATCCCTGGATATAATGGCTTGGGCTACTGAAGCATACAAAAGCGTAAACAGTTAATGCCTAGTGGCCTGCTAGCAGTCTACAACCTTTCCAGTTCGCTTTATTTTAGTTCTAGCAAGCCATGGATTTGAGGGTCGTAATAAGTAAACAATGTTTAAATAATCTTTAGTAGAGAATGCTGCAATATATTTCCAAAAGGATTTGTTATGTCCAACATAGTTGGAAGGAGATTCAGTGTTCCACAATTGTCAACAGTTTAAAAAGTTTTATGTTGTTATAATTCTAATTCTAACAAAATTTGTCCTTTTCATTATAGAATTATAAATTAGAAAGTGGTTAGTGCTTCACATATTAATCTATGAGCGTTCTTCATGACATAATCAATTGAATGATAGTACACAAAAATCATTCTAAATCTCTTAACCTTCTTCTTTACATAACCAATAAAATGGTAAACTAACAATTTTTTATTTTTTTCAATAATTTAATGGATTAAAGAGTATATATTTCGGTTTTTAACAATCATTTACTTTCACTAGTATTAAAGCTCATAATTATGGAAAGCTAAGTACAACATCTATACTTGGTGTGAAGATATTAAGAATTTTTAAACAAACTATTCTATTATTAAAAAATAAATTTTAATCATAGTAATTTATATTATACTACAAGTAATAAAATTGAAAGTAAACTAATTTAAATAATTATAAAAAAAAATTAAATAAATACTTTTTAAATTTTTAAAAAAATATTATAAATTTATTGTTAAAAATAGTTATTGATGATTTGATTCATGAACATATTCTAATCAATTCATCTTTCTTTAAAAGGAATTATAATTATTTTTTAAAATAATATATGCCTATTTCATCAAATTCATAATTGTTACAAAATCTAAATTCATTAAGTTAAAAATAAAATAAACATAAAGAAATATATATTTAATCTTAATTTGATGAAAATTTAGATTTGAATAAAATTTTTATTTTTATTTTAGTTTCATTTATTTAAAATTTTATGAGAATGTTGTGACTAGAAGTGTTTTTAGGTAATATATGTTTCTTTAAAGTAAGGCCAAAGTGTTACAAAAGTCAAAGAAAAATATATTTTTGGTAAGTTCATTTTTTGGATTCGAATAAGGTCAAGTATAGATTACTTCTAGTGTGCAAAAATGACCTAGGTTAATTAAAAATGTCTTATTATCATCAATATTAAGGTACACATTTATTCTTTATATTTCATTATACTTTCATATCTAATTGGGCACATATTTTTATCACATATCTATATCCAATGTTAATTATTTATTATAAATGTATTACACTTATTTGTCCCAAATTGTTTATGGGTGGATATTTTAGTTCTCCACATAAAATAATGAATTTGACATGTGAACCCCTCTAGTTTTTTATGTCATGGGTTGGTTAGTTTTTTAATTATAAAAATCTATAGATATTAATGAATTTTTTTTCATATGATGATAATATAGTTCATATTTCTTATGCACACATTACTTTCAATCCTATGCTCTTTACATCTATTATTTTAGTCCTAACTTATATAGATTCATGTAAGGTCTAGTAGTCATGTAGTGATATGATTATAAATAATTATGTTGCAGCGCATCCTTGTATCTAGAAGATTGATCTAATAATGATATCCATGATTCATCTTTTATTGGTGATAATGTTTTACATTCTTTATCACATGATGTTGTGAATGATGACCATGCTTCTTAGCTAGAAAATTATAGTAATACACACATTCATCTTTCTTATACATTTCATGATGTTTTAGGTACTATATCTTATAGTGTTCCTATTATTATAGATCCATCAATTTATGGATCTAGTTGTGATAGGAATGGTTAGCACAGATTTGCATATAGAAATTTTAAAATATTTCATATTATCTTTTATTTTCATATAAATTAAGGAAAATTTATAACACACATATCTATAGAGAGCTTGGTTTATGAAGCTTTATTATTATTTTATTTATATAAATAATTTTCTAATATACCTCATTGATGGATTTTATATATTATTCCATATAAAATTTAAATTTCTAGGTTTCATGAGTATTTATAGGATCTTTGTAATCTTTCAACAACAAATGATTATAATGAGTACCACACATCTATGTCACACTACCATACATCTATTCTAGTACTTGATATGAGAAAATATCATGGGAATGAGGTTAAGCATTATCTAAATAATATTGGTCACAGGCAACATCACTCCTCTATAAGCAAGACATCAATGGAAGTTTACAAGATTGGGAGATCCTTTATATATGATATTTAAACATTTCCAAGCACAAATTATCAAGTTTCATCCTATTAATCTTATTCTTATATCTATACATGTGTCGAATGATTGTATGATACACTGTCTTTAAGACTATTATTAAAATTATTGACATTGATAACTAGATTTAGGTAATGTGAGATAGGATTCAAGATCTTATTGATAATGAGGTGATGAATGTTGAGGATATTAATGGTTATGAATGTGTGTTATCTTTATAGCCTCATTATGATAGGGATTATTATACCAAGTTTCATGAAATAGAGAGTATCTTTGTATGAGAAAAAATATACATAGATAGCACATCATGTGATACATATAGTGAAGATAAAGGTAAGGTATATATAAAACTATGTATGAATGGAATAATATATGGTGGTATAATTATAAAGGTACATGGAAAACTAAAGGGAGATAATTTTTACAAAGAATATATCTCAATATAAATATCACAATAAATAAAATACAAGTTTTCCAAAGATTGTATAAAAATTCATCCTTTAATCTCACCTTTATTCATAGAGAAAATTTTATGGATCATACTTCTCTTATATATCATGATATTGAAAGGAAAATTATAATTGGGGTAATAATTTAAATGATACATCTAGTGGTTCCATTTGATCTAGTGGTAATTAATAGGACATTTTCCCGATCTCAATTTATTAGCTTTCATTATTAGGTTGAATTTACAAGTGTGCAAATGATTTATGCTAGTTTACTAGTGTATATTTGATTCAATTTTTAAGTTTCATCTTAAGTTCACACTAACTAACTTTCAAATAGAATTTATGTGTCAAATATTATGTTTTCCATCTTTCATTTGAAATATACCTTTTATGTCTTCACGTGTCTCATGCCACGACCTTATCCCTTTCTTACTACTGATATAAGATAGTCATAACTAAGGATTCACATTATCTCTATGATTCTATTCATATTCTAGGTTTTTACTTCATCAACCTATAAATAATATGTTAAAAATATATAGATCATGATGCAATAAACCCCATAAACCATATTCAATCATAATGTGGTCTCTCATTCTTTGATAATATCAAATTTAGTGGGCTTCCATTAATTGACCCCCTCAAATTTAGAAGTATATGTTCTAATTTCTTGTCTATATTATTTTATTTTTTGTAGCCATGCTCTTATTAAATGTGTTCATCTCTTGTTTTTCTTCATATCTTGATCTTGTATTTAAATATATCCTATGTAGCCTATATATTTATCATGTTCATGCCTTGTTTACTCACTTGATACTATGATTAATACCTCAAAACCCAATAAATTTTAAATACAAAGGAGTGAAATTTAAGATTATTTTTTTATTTTTAACATTTGGAAGCTAACAATAAACCTTTAGTTGTGCTCTTCCTCCTTTATTTCTAAGGGATTTTTGCATTTTCCAAATGTCATGATATCTTGTGATTTCCTTTTCCATCTATGATTTGTTTTTTTAGATTAAGCTAGACATGTCAAAAAGGAAGAGAACATTAAAACCATTTTAGATTAAGCTAGACATATCAAAAAGGAAGAGAACATTAAAAACATTGTAGGTATTTATATTGTGTATGCAATTTTTTAAACAATAAATCTTATTTTAACATGGATTTTAAGTAATATTTTTTGGGAGATAAATGTTTATGTTTTTTGAAAAATCATACATATATTAAAGGTATATATTGATATATTTTATAGATATAGAGTGTTTCTTTCAATCTAAGAAAACCCATTCTTGCATGAAATCATTGATATGATTGAACTACTAATCTAAAACTAGTTTTATGCCTTATGTTATCATTTCACTAGAAAAAGTATATAGACCTAGTTATTCCATAGATCAATATACATTTATTAGTGTTTAACATTACACATATATCTATAATTTAGAATCTAGGTATATCGAGGTAGATTTGATCCATAAAAGCTATAAAATAAATATCATAATGGGATGGAAAGTTTTATAATATTATCTATTTACTTGTGTAAGATATTTTCCCTCTCATGTGTCATTTAGTGATGGTCTTATATGTATTTGATTTCATGTGTACATGTTACATGTATAAAAGGATGAGATAGAGTGTTCAATAGTAGGATTTTAATGGTATTTTGACTAGTAAAATAAGAATACCCACAACCTTGTGCAATAAAAAAATATTATAAAACTATATGTGTGTTTTTGACGAAGAGAGTGTTTTTGGTGATTGATAGAGAGAATGTTTTTTTGTACACTAGAGAGCTAAGTATCCATTGCACATATGTAGTAATGAGGGAAAACATATGTGTAAAATATTATTTTTTTATTCATGTTTGGAGAAGTGACTAATGGTAATTCACGTTGAATTATTATTTTTTAAGTAGTTTTGATATACTAATTCGCCCCCCCTCTTAGTGTATTGTGTGTCGTTCAACATCACTTTACAATTTTTAAGGTTTCAATTATTTGGTTAGAACATTCAAACATGCTTACCTACTATAATTCTTAACAAATTTCCACTAAATTAGAGGAAGTTACAATGAAGAAAACTAAACAATAACACACCCCTTTTTTTCTTCTAACAAAATGAAAACCCCTTTTTTCTATCTAGCTTTGTCTTGTTTTAGGTTTTTTTGACAAAGTCAATTATTTTTTTCCTAATTATACAAATGTTCTTTTACTTGAAATCAATTACCAAAGGTTTGATTTTAGTGATCTCTTTATTCCAAAATGTAACATATTATCAGAAGTAATTTTTTAAATTTGGTCATCCATGCTTTATCATAAAATAAGTTGTTAAATTTGAGGTATGATTATTGGTTAAAAGGAATGCATTTAAAAGGATTCTTAATGTTGATTTGCATTCAAATTTATAAATAAATATCTATTTTAATTTTAAAATAATGTTCATTACCTATTTAATGAACCTACTAATCCTTTAAATTCATGTAAGCACATGTTTTATTCATTGGTGTCAATCTAGGGGTGGTTTCAAAACCAACATTGGATGTTGAAACATATCTACTACCTAGATTGAGGTTGTAATAATAACATTAAGTTTAGAACTATGATGAGAAAACTAACATTGATGCCGTGTTACTAACCTTGATCATAAATGCTCTCTATTTCTAAAGTAAGTTTTGAACTAATAAGAACTTTTAATTGTTAAATAACCATTCAAAAATACAACTAGCTCTTAACATGAAGTTTTAAACCCATCATCAAAACCTAACATTTTCTTTATAACTAATTCAAAAGGACTAAAAAGTGTTTGTTAGATGATTTTATTGAGAGCCATCATATATTCCCTAACCAATCCAAGGGTCTTGATAAGTTTTCTTTCAATAATTTTTAGTAGTTATATAACCTTTATTAGAAAGGCACAATGAGGATTGTGGAAATTCATTTTCAAACTATCTACTTAATGGTTCCACTTACATGATGTACCAATGTCATGGAATACCAAAAAAAGGACTTCAACATGCCTCATAATGAGAATTATAGAGATTCCACATCTTAGTAAACCTGACATTAACTTCAACTTCACATTCCCAATGCACTCCATTTTTTTCAAAGAGAAAAATAACTAAGGATATGTTGAAGATGAATTTGTAGAAAACTAGCCTCCAACTATACATAGCATCACTTGACATTTAAATGACTATCATTTTTCTACATCCCAACATTATTAAATTTTTGAAAACTCTTATTAGAAGTTGGTCAAACTGTAAAAATTTAACACTTAATTGCATGTGAAGTTTTTATGTGGAACTTAATTAGGCTATAATGAATTTCCCCATCCCAATGGAACACTAAATTTTTTGAAGTCACAAAAGTGATTCTATATGAGATTTTCATTTAGAAGGCCACTAAATTTATTTCCCTACAAATATCATGTTGAAACATTACCACCCATAAATTGATAAAAGATATCCCTATAAGCCTATTAGAGTCTTCATGCATAATTAAGTGTTGTAAGTGGACATTCACATTCCCTTATATCCACATTCAATTCTAAACATAATCCCTTCATTCACTTGGAACATTGATATCTACATTTGAATGACTACTCATTTCCCAAAACTTTGCATTAGTCTATTTTAATAGTAGGATTTTTAGGATTTTTTTTTTTTGGATACTAATTGCACCATATGTATGAGAAACAAAAGGTCTTGATTAAGGAAAATGATATGATTCTCTCACAAGAACATAGGGAGGGAAGAATATGATGGCATCTAAAGTTTGTTGTGATATTTATAGTAATGGTCACTAACTACTTCTAGAGGCACAATACTAGTTGTACATGATTCTAGAGGATAGGGTGATAATGAGTGTATTGATGTGATCATTCTTGTAATAACCTTTCTTGTGGATTTTTGTACTACTTTAGTGCCCTTTGTATTTATAATTGATTCAATACACCTTAATTTAAGCCTATCTTATGCCTTCATTTAGCTATATTATTCACACCCTTGTGCCTTGTTCCTTTCGCTCATGTTAATTACTTAGTCTTCATGATTTGGTTGAGCTTCAATTCCACCCTTATGATAACTTGATTGAAATTGTTAAGTCCTCATGTCTTGCCTATGAACCTTATTCTATTTTGATGATAGAATTCTTGTTGGAAACCACCTATATTTAAATGGAATCTTTTGCATTGGTGAGGTGATTGAACACTAACATTTTATTCTAGTAAATCAATGATCCACAATTACATGTAAAGAAAAACCTAATATATAATTTATTTCTCTAAATAATAATAATGATTTAAATGCATTTATTTAATTAACTTAAATTGAACTTACCAAAAATATATTTTCCTTGTATTACCTAAAAACACTTTTAGTCACAACTTTCTCATAAGATTTTAAATAGATGAAATTCAAATAAAATTATAAATTTAATTGTTAACCTAAATTTTCATCAAAATATTTACTCAATAGATTAAGATTAAATTTTGATATTTCTTTATGTTTATTTTTTAAAATTTTATTTAATTTAAATTAATGATTTTTTTTTTTAATAATCATGAATTTGATTAAATTGATTTATATATTATTCTAAAAAATAATTATAATCCTTTTAAAAGGAAGGTGAATTGATTATAATATGTTCATGAACCAAATTATCAATAACTAATTTTGACTATGAATTTTGAATATTTTAAAAAATTAAAATGAAATTGTAGAATTCAAAATTTTTAATTTTCTATTGTAATTATTTAAAAGGAATTATTATGGTTAGAATTTATTTTTAATAATGTAATATTTCATTCAAAAAACCTCATTTATGTAGTGTATAATAGGGAATTATTTTGAAATTGGGGCCACTAAAGGTAGTGGTGAGTGCCAATCTGATTGGCTTCAATTGGCCTGAGCTTAAACATCACACACTAATCTTTGACCACTTGGTGGATGTGGGCCTAGCCTTTTAATCTACGTCCATTCCTATTCAAATAGTAATCAATGTTACATATGAATTCAAACTTGTTCCCAGCGGGAGTATAGGGTGGATGCCCAATGCACCTTAAATGTTTGATCACATAAATTTCCATTCTTTGGGGCACTAGCTGGTGGTAAAAAAATGCAGCTAGAACCATGGGCTTATGCATGCATTTCTTGCACTTTTATAACGGTTCCTGTCAGGGTACTATTGACAGGTACTTTTATCGGCTTCTCAACCGTGATGCCTCAAGCGTCGCCGTCAACTTGGCCATGCCGCCAACTTCACCGTAAATGCTTTGATTTAATGCGGCTACCAAACTATGCTACCACCTTCAATGTCATTTTCGCGGTCATTTTGAAAATAGGTTGTGCCGTCCATTTTCAATTTCGTTGCACAGTTGAGAGAGGACATTCATACACAGTCGATTCAGGCATTAGCGGAGGAGCGACCAGCGTGAGCTGCACCAAACGAACAGCGCAGCACCAGGTCCCTTTCAATATTTTCTTTTTTGTCTTTTTTTTTTCCGACTGTTCCAAATAGAGCTTGTGATCATAATTGGGATTAGTTAATCAACAATTTTGTTAATTTCATGGCTTTATTTCCGCATATTAAATTTGTATCCATTAAATTTGAATTGGTCTCATCCCTATCTCTCGAGCTCTCTTTGTATTGGGTTGTTTGGTTTTTTTTGTTTGCTTCTTCACTGCGCCCCTCCAAGAACTATTCCCTCACCTCTGTTCTTCATTTGCTGCCACACAAAATGTCTTGAATCTATTAAGGTACGCGACATAAACAAATCCCCCAACTAGTGACAATAGAAGTGTAGTTAAACTTGTTCCCCCATCTTCTGAATGAGACCCACCATCCTCACTAATCTCCACAGCAGCAATCCCCTGTTTTGGCTGGACCCTAGTCCTACTCAGAGGACAAGTAGAATATATCAATAAATCACATTTCTATGCAGTCAACAGGGAAAGTGTGCTTACAATTGGGAAGAAGCCTGCCCTTGTCATTCTCCTCAAACACACACAAACAAACAACATAATCCAGACCTTCATAGCTGCTCTGCAATCTATAAACAAACAGAGGCAGGGCATCTATGACGGCCTTGTCCAAACTAATAGTTATATTCACTAAGAGATAATTGTATCATTTTAAAATCACATTTTTAACCCTAGGGAAGTGCCACCATATAGAGCTTATAATATAGTAGTTGAGGTTCAAATAATTTAATGAAAGTTTACTTATCTTAAGATGATAAAATAAGGCAGTCATATATGTTTTGGTATATTCTACTTAGAGTTATAGGCATATAATTTTTATGTGGAGACTTCATATGCATAGAATATTCGAAACTACAAATTTAGATTTGTGTATAAGGTTCAAATTAATGAATTTTTAATACAATCTAGATTATTTTTATAATTTGTGAATTTGATCTAATTAAGTTTAAGAATGATCTAATATATATTTTTATTTTATTTCTTACACGATTAAGAATAAGTGAATTTGAGTTAGTTCAAAAGTTATGATCAAAGTAGTAGATAGCTAACTTTTGAATTCTAAAATCAACTTGTATCTTTATTTCTTTTAATTTCTATGATATGACCTATTGTAACTTGAAATTAGATTAATTCAATTTTATTTCTTGTTATGTTCTTTAAACCTAATTTTTCATACAAAGATGAATTGTATTTCCTCAAATTTAAATAGACCCAACACTCCCAGAAACCTTCTAATATTTTCCAAGTTTGAATTTTCTTATATACTTGTGCCATGTACAACCCTAGAGGATTGCAATTTACTACTCAAGCATTACTAATTTTTTTGTTAAGTATAAATAACATGCAAGATCACTATCCATTGCCAACAACCTCTAAGGTCGTGAGACTGAGATTACTTAAAACCTAAACAAGAAACATGAAATGACACATCATATTTAAATACTTAATAAATTAAGAATCACATATGTTCCAAACATGATACAAATTACGACAAAGCATAAGAAATTCCACATGATTCCAAAATATACTTTATAAAAAGATTACAACACTCATTCCCCGAATGAGGTAATTCCAATATACAAGGTTACAAAATTACATCCTCCACCTCAATACAAAGAGGGGTAATAAAAATACAATAATTACAGAAAGAATTAAAGCATGGAGAACATGATCCCACGAGCTCTCCAACTGGATAACTCATCCACACGAACAAAGGCCAACCCAACGGAAAAAGGTGCACGTTCCACCCAACCATGTGATACCCAAAGGCTCACCCCCCATGCTAGGAGATAGTAACAAGGAATTCTAGACAAGACCATCCACCACTAGACATGGGCTAACTCACAGCGACACAACCAAACATGACCATACAACCATAAGAATAACATACAGGTACAACTCTAACATCAGCGACATAGGTCACATTGCTTCGATAAAATAGGTCGAGGTATGATAAGACCATACACATAAAACTAAGTACCAAACATGCATTAGAAAGAGTGTCATCACATAGCTTCTGATCATGGGATCTCCTGCAGAAGGAATCTTCCTAGGCTCCAGCCCCCACTATGGGTTATCCTGGTGGCCTCTACCGAATCCCGACACCCATACTCACTCATGTGGAATCAAATACCTCTCGTAAGGACAAGATAGATGACCTTGCCATTCCAGGCCTTCCTGTCTCATCCCAAGTCTATACAAGCCCTTGGGTCCATGAGCAATGATCTTAATTAGTGTGAAATACTACCTAACTTCTAAGTACATTAATTTAGTTATCACTTGATTAAACCACTTCTGAAGGTTTCCTAGTTTACCTCTTTGGGCTCTGGCCCCTAACAGAAGCCACTCTTCTACTTGACAAGAAACCAACCCAAAACCAAACACCAAGGATGCCAAAAGGCACACAATAAGATAAACAATCACTCCAACTCTAGGAGGAACATATAATGAAAATCCAATCCAACACAAGAGGCAACAGAGAACATACTCCACTCCTTCCAAAGGAGGCACAAACCACATAACCCACTCCTAATACAAGGAGGCACAAACTATCCCCGTTCGTGAAAACCGGGTAAAACCATAGGATACAACCAACGCCCTATACAAGGCAATACAACAGTTGATTACATAATGACAACCCACATAAATAAATGAAACCCCATCTGGCAGACTCACAAAAACAAATCACTTCCAAAAAGAACAACTTAATCAAAGAGTTCCCTAGCCTCTAGAAGCAAACTCAGTACTACCAAAGTACACTCATAAATATACAACATAACAATATTGCCCATACAATACCAATATGAATACACTTATACCAACAATCGTATAAATACACATTCTTTAAAAACTAAGGATGTCTTTCGACATAACGATCTTTTCTCATAAACAAGAACCACAGTCCATAAATGCATCAAACACTTAATCTTTTAACTATACATATACATTCTAGACATTATAATTTTTCATGAACCTTGTCTATTCCTTGCAGTATAGAAAGCAACCATCCCTCCCTATTCACCATTTAAGGCAGAAGAATATAAGAACTTTAAAGAACATTCTACCCATTATAATAACATCATAATAAAATAACTCTTTTCTTTACACACATTAAATATAATCAACTTTGCTCCCAATTATAATCCATATAACTTAACTACGTACATGATCCTCACATTTAACAAATCATTAACAAGAACTTCAAGGTTCCATTAAATCAAACAAGTCGTTGAAAACACATTAACCATAATCATTTTGGTTGCAACCCTAACCTTTAACAATAATTTAATCATTGCACTAACCTTAATTTCCAAAATACAATAGCACTAGTTTTAAAATCAAAACACACATAAACAATATCTTCATTGCCCAACACCGAGAATGAAAGAAACGTCATTCAGGAAGCATTTCAGGCAACTAAATAACTTTTGTTAGGATTTCCTAAATCCAATCAACTCAATCAACGTTTCTTGCAATTTGCTCAAAAGTAACTAAAGTTAAACTTGCATCGTTGAGAAACTTAAACTTGATGATATAACTTTGTGTTTCCCAATCATACTAAAATGTCAAAATCAACTTTGCTAAAAAAAAAGTCATCTGATTAAAAAAAAAAACAACAATTTTTATTTCGACTACAATAATGAATAGTCACCTTAAAATAATCTATATTTAAATCTAAATACATATATTAAATATATGACAAAAATTATATACATGATGTATATACAATACATATACATATATATTTAATATATGATTACTATTTAAATATAATTATTTAAAATCAACTATTAATTTTCCAATCTAATTATTAAATTAATAAATTACTAAACAAAATTTTATTTTAAAAACATATTAAATTATAATATATATACATTATATATATAATACAAAATACTATATAATGTATATATTGTATTATATATAAATATAATATAAAGTAAAATAAACAAAATTTAAAATTTAAAATTCAAAATGTGTAAAAAGAAGTGATTTTGCCCTTGGGCTGCGGCCCTGGGGAGGGAGGAGTGGCCATGGAGTTCAACCTTGACTCGCCGGAGTGGAGGGTTACTTGTTGCCTAAAGTGACTCCCTCCCTTGGGGTTGGGTGCTGACCTGCATTTGTCCCCCTCCCACACAAAAGAAATGGACCTTAGTTTAAAAAAACAATAATTTGATTTTATTATTTATAAAAAAAAATAGAGCAGAAAAACCCTCTGTTCTGGTAATTTCCAGAACATGGTGCTTGAGTTAAAATTTTAACAAAACCATTATTTCCAAAGAAAATAAAATAGATTCATTAGGCACAATAAAAGTATACAAAAAATATATATAGAACCAAACATAAAATCTCCATTTTTAGTCAAGTTATGCATTTGCACAACAAAATTTTGCAACAAGAAATAATTTTGCCAACACAAAACTGGGTTTAAATTTCAGTTTGAAATGATATTTTCTGTTGGTTCCCTTTCAATTTTTTATTTATTTTTCTCATTGATTGATTCTTTCCTTGTTTTCTTTTCCATTCCATTTCTATTGCAAGAATCTATCTTTGTTTCCTCTTCCATGATTTCAAAGAAGTTTCCAGATTTGTTTTCTAAACTTGCATACAAATTGAAACCAAAATTCCAAAACTTCAAACATTTTAAAACCAGAATAAAACCTGTGATTAAGAACTTGAAGAACAATTTGATGTTGAGTTCCTTGCAGATTCCACTCCACCATTCCATCCCAAGATCTCCACCTTCAAACCAAGATTGAAACCAAAAACCCAAAACCCTATTTTCTTTTTGCAACCAAATTTTTCCATTCCCAAAACACAACAAGAAGTGAAAATAAAACCCAAATGAAAATATCTTATCTCCCCCAAATTCAAATTCAAATTCAAAACTCAAATTCAAATGAAATTGCAATTCAAATTCAATTTCTAATTCAAATTCCAATTCAAATTAAATTTCAATTTCAATTTCAAATTCTAATTCAATTCAATTTCAATTTCTTCACAAATATCTTTCCCAAAATAGTCAACTATTTCTAAAAAATATATATTTTCCACCCCAAAGTCATTGCATTTGAAAACATTTCTATTTCTAAATAATTTAAAACAAAATACCAATTCCAAATAGATTTTAATGCATTTTAACATTTTCTTTTCAACAAAGGAATTTAAATCCTTTAACACTTTTAAATTCGAAAGAATAGCTTAATTAATTCACACAATTAATTTAATTAATCAATAAAATAAATCTAATCCAATATTAGATTATTTTATTAATTAAATTAAATTAATTAATAAAGTAAATAACATTCCTAGCATTACAACCAAATATATTTAAGCCACAGATTAACAATACAAGCCATTATAACTTGAATTTAATTAAAGACCAAGGTGACCAAGGCAACATAAGACAACCGAACCCGACTACAACCCGACGACACACTGTGACTTGGGTGACGACTTGACACAGAAAACCTAGCTACTATCTCCCAATAAATTACCGTTGATCAATGGACATGCTTAGACCTGTGAAACCAAGTGCAGTCGATGTCCTATACCTGCAGTCCTGCAGCCAAAACGAGTGTCGAACATGCGTATGATATAGTAGACACACCGTGAAGGGGAAATCGTGGAATCACAGGAACTCGCATGTGAGTGATGTAATCCCATCCCCTTCACCAATACAATATTACTAACTGACGAATCTAACATCAAAGATATAATCAAAAGCAAAAAAGCATCTTAATTTCAAATATTTGCTAAGCTAATCCAAAAGCATATATACTTGATAACATGCAGATAAAATACCATTAGCATCCAAAATATATCATTAACAGCCGGCTTATATGACAATCAATTAACAGTAAGACATCTTAATTTAAATTTAACGAAAACAAAGGCAT
>VDFB02057856.1:0-17617 GCA_007258455.2 Sequoia sempervirens
TGCACTGTGGCCATCAACACACTCCTACCGATGCTTGAGCCACCAGTAGAGCAAAGTCAGCTCAATCATTTAGTTGCATATGGCAAGCGTTTGGAGGAATTGGAGGAAGATTTCGTTGCTAGAGGCCATACTATGCTTACAGAGTTATATCAGCCAAGGCATAAACAGAGCTCCAGATTCGCCTTCTCGTGATGGTGGTTCCGGATATGACAATTAACAAACCCAGGGATGAAATTATGATTGCTCACCTGAGTTTGGCTTATGACACAGTCACAGATGCAGAAGACAGAGAGGCTATCTACTCTTGGAAGACACAGTTGGTTTTCAGAGCAAAGATAGAGGACAGCTTGGCATCAGAATTGGCCGAGAGTAGAGAGCACGTCACTAGTGCACTCCGGTTCGTGAGGACTCTTGTGTCTCGCTTACCGTGCCGTTATCAGATCGAGGGTGGTGCCTACGTGGAGCTTACCGATGTTCAATCAGAGCTTCAAGCACTCATTCATACCATTTTCAGTGGGGAGACAGTTGGCTGTAAGGTTACTCAGCTTACAGTCATGTCAACATTATTCGATGAAGCAACGAGGAGCAAAAGGGAACTTCAGTCTCAGATCACAGCTGGTGAGGACATGCTGCATCGACATAGCATCCTTCGTCAGAGTCTCATCGCTCCAGATGGTGATACAGTTAACAATCTCAATCTCATTGAGGGTTGATTGCCGAGATCACACATAGTAGACTTGATTCCCCTTCACCGGGATGGAGCATGCACACACGAGTTGAACTGGGTGTTACCCTTTCTAGTTAACTCGGAGTTGTCATCACATGCATGTCTATTCTGAGACTTGCCTTTCACACTTGGAGTTTTATTTTAGGGTTTTACGTTAACTGATGTTAGTCTTCCAGTTAACTTGCTTTCAATAAGGGCGTGCATGCTCGCACAATTGTCCATTTTTAGATTAGATGTTTCAGTTAAACTGAGGGTAGTTTCCCAGTTGACTGTATAGTTTACTTAATTAGGGTTTGGCGCATTGCTTGCATGCATTGCAGAACTGTAGATGACTCAAGGTGATTTTAGGGTTCCTACACCTTGATGTATATAAATAAGAGCTTTTGCTCATTTGTAAATAACTTTTGCTTGAGAGAGAAATATATGCTGCGCCTACCTTGCCCTCAATATTGCTCTTTATGGTATTTGTTCATGTGTCTTCATTATTGCAATTGATTGTTATGCCACATAGGGTTTTGAAAGATTGTAATGCTGAATTCTTTCCATAGTTTAGGTATATCTGTTTGAGCATCTTTATCATTGAAATCAATTGTTATGCCACATAGGGTTCCAAGAGATTGAGGTGATAAGGCTGTTTTGTGTTTATTTACCATTGTGATCGATCGTTATGCCACATAGGGTTTCGAGAAGTTGCAGCGATAAATCTGTTTTGTGAATCTTTATCAATATAATCGAAGGTTATGCCACATAGGGTTTCGTGAGATTATAAAGAGAAAGGCTGTTTTGTGAAGGCTTTGTTGTTTCGATCGAGTGTTATGCCACACAGGGTTCCATAAGATCGTCTTAGTGAATTCTTAAATCTGTTGTATCCAATAAGCTTGTTTAGATTGAGATGATAGTTGTGCCACCTTGCCCTCAAGTAGAGAGTCTAAACATGCTTATCGTCCGATAGTCATACCTTGCTCCGTTTCCTCTTGCTCTGTTTTCTTGAGGAGATTGGATAGATATAAGTTGTAGTTTAGTTGATTTGCAAAACCAGAGAAAACTCAGCTGCAACGTGTAAGTTCTTTCAAGAAAGCCTTGTGCCTCTAGCAGCTGAAACAAAAAGACAGGACATAGTTTTAGCTTATTTTTCCTTTGCAAGTACATTTGTCAAAGCATAGCAGAGGCTTCCCTCCATGAATTTGAAGAGCACTCATTCGTGAGTGTGCATAGGCTGTTAAACAACTTCTACTCGGAGGTGTTAGTTATTCATGTAATTTGGAAGTAATGACCGACGCTACACATGAACATCAACAGTGAGGAGATAATTAGAAATTTTATTTATTTATTAAAAATGGATAATTAGTTCACATTGATTAAATAATAAGATATTTTTTAATTAATTGATTAATAATGGATAATATAATGATAATAAATGGTAATAAATGTGATAATGATTAATGGCATGATAAATGTTAAATAATGGATATAATGATAATGGTAATAAATGATTGATGATTAGAGGAATATTTTTGGTGTTTACATTTTGACCTTGACAAATCTATCAACATTGTGCACCTCAAGCACTTCCATGCTTAATCTAAAGAATATCTCAATTGAAAAAATTAAAAAAAAAAACTACTAAAGAGAAAAATTGCTCTTTGGTGAAAACCATTTCTATGGCACCTTGAGGCAATCACCATGATAAAAACTTGGCAAACAAGTGTCATGTTTGACAACCAAAAAATTTGAAAAAATACAAAAAAATCAAAATAGTAAAGATAAAAGTCATCCTCTAGTGGTGCCTTAGATAAGTACCATGGTGAAAATCTACTTGCAAACGTCATGTGTAATAAACTAGACTTTGCCATATTTTAGGTCCTCGTCCATTCCTCATCCTGTTCCACTTCCTTAGTTCATGCTTCCATCCAGTGCATTATGTGCCTTGTTATACATTGGAGGTAGGTGATGTAAGAACACCCCCTAAAATTTTCACCAATTTTTGTACTTCTTCCCAATGTTTGTTAGATAAGCATCATGTCAAACAGTTTGAATGCAATTGATTCTGTTCAGTTTGTTTGTTTGGATGCCACGTGGATAATTCTTTCAAGTTTATCAATGCATTGAGACAATATGTCAAACAATTGGCATACATCTATTCATGACGACTATAACCATCAGAAATTAATGTTGCAGCTTGCTGCAATACACAGAAATATAAATGTTTCAAAACCCAACCTGTAATGGTAGCAGATGACAATATTGAGGTGCAGCTGTTGCAAATCGCCAACCCACAAAAGGTGCTCCCAACCTCCACACGTGCTCTCAGACACCAACAACAACCTTTATATTATCACGCCTAGCTACAAGTGAGTAACGATTGGCAATATGAAGGGGTCGGCAGTCGCTAAACCACTTGATCTGCACAATGAACCTCACATCAATCTTGGAAGAGCATTCGACCCTCCAACAAGGTCACCTCTGGTTCATTAAGGGCAGCAACCATGCATCATCAACATTTTGAACATTAATAACCAAGTCAACCAGCATTGAGGAGAACACCACGTCCAACCATAAAACCCACAAAATGTAGTCCAAACTTAGCAACTATTTCAAACATGAATCGAGCCTCCCTATTTCACTTGATGTAATAGCGACCAGCCATAAATATTCATTTTCAAAGCATGGTGTCCTTGTTCCTTGGCAATGTTTTCAATATTTCCAAACTCTAAAATAGTTTGTCTTTTGGCAACCCTCTGCAAAACTCTACCAATTTTGTCTTGCCTACAAGACTTCACAAAATTGCAAATCTTCAATCATACCTACTATTTGTCTTCCAAAATCATTTATTGAAAGATTTTGCAAATAAACCCTTCTGATCAAATTCGGAAATCACAACAATGAAGCTTGAGCATAGTTCTTGAATGAAACCACTTGCATACCAACTAGGGAGGATCTTGCACCTCCGCAGTTGATGTCCTCTATGAGGGTTTTCGTCCTCAGATAGCCCTTGGATGAACACAATTTAAACCAGCAATATCTTGTTATCAAATTCTCCAGAACAGGAATGCAAATGAGCTCAAAAAACACTTTTTATGCTCTCCTCAAAACCCCATGCCCTCCCTAGGAAAATAAACACTTACTTTATTTTAAAATATCGCTTATGTCTCCCATTGGATGCCAACCTTTAAGATAACACATTAACTTCACTTTTAATATTTGCTTTATGTCCCTTAGGCGCCAACTTAAAAAATCACCTTATAATAATAAATAAATGCTTAAGTGAAACATTAGTAACATATTATATTATAAGCATTTATTTAAAATTACCCGCTTAATTTACGAAAACTACAATGGAGCATTGGATATCAAATTTGGATGTGCCGGGGTGTCACTGAAGATGAAGAGACATGACCGAGGCTGAAATGGCAACTTACTATAAATAAACATGGGCTCCAAGAAATGTGGAGCTCAAGTCGGGTGGTCAAAAACACTTCTGAAAGCATCACCGTGAAACACATTGAAAACCAAACTCAAAGCCAACCATGAAAATGCCGAAGGAACAAAACTGTGGCTCCCTGAATCGTGGAGTTCCCTAACCAACCACTTTAGCCTGTAGGGGCTTGATATATAGGCTAACGGTCACCAATTGACTAGGCCTAGAGAGGGGACATTATAGGTGACTACACCCTTTAGTAGAATAAATCTTGGTTTATGTCTTTTGGCTCACTTAGTGATTAGGATGTCTTCTACGATAAACAAATTTTATGCATCTCCCACAAATCCATTTATGAACACAAACATCAAACATCAACATGCACTTTCAAACCTTCAAACTACACACTTGAAACATACACTTTTCATGAAAAGTGTCAAAAATCTAAATCAGGCATAATCCAAATCCATCTCTTTAGTCTTTTTCACACCTTGGCAAGAGGTAACACTATTGTGTGTCCATTGACAGTTGCTTGTCTGTTTCTCTGGTTTATCTTTTTGATCTTTTAATTTTTATTTTTGACTTATCGTTTGACCCATACTATGCCTACTCAAGGTCACCACAATCATTTTATATCATGGTGCGCTTTGAATGGTATACATTCAAGCAAGGTCTATTGTTTCTATATGTCGTGTTTGTCGGTTGTTTTCTAACCGGACCCACCAAGGTCAAGTACCTTGTGATGTGTAGGAAACTCCTTATGTCTGTTGGTTTTCTCATCATGGGCTCACCAAGAGCGTCAAACGCTTTGTGAATGTTGGGGTATCCTCTTGTTTATTGTTTTCTTGTGAGTCAGTCCGTTGATTGGATACATCGTCACCTTGGTATTATATACTCTTGTGCATAATATCCATTGCTATATTAAATGAAGATTGTTGAACTCAAAGTTAGTATAACTAATCATCTTAGTAAATCCATTATCATTCCATTTTCATAATCATGCTTCTTTCATCCATCTTTTAATTTATTTTTCTTCCATCATTTTCCATCTTGCATCTAATATTTTCTTCACATCTCTTCTTTTGAGAGCCCACTCATGCAATTTATGTACAAATGACCTCTTGAGGGGGCATCAATCATTCCACTAATGAAATTGCCATTGCTTCTTTTACCTGAATGGGGAATATCATCACTTTCTTCATCGCTTCTAATTTTTCTTCGTAGCTACTTTCCTTTCTTTGAAACAATGTTTGAACTATGACGAAGGTGATTTTGGTATGATTGAAGGTGATTAAGGGCGTTGAGGTGTTGTTCATCCAAAATTTCTAACTCATGCAGGTGTGCTACTTGATACTCCTCATTATCAATGAGGTGTCATAAGGAGACACACAAATATGGAAGTTTGATGTCAATTGGTAAAATGGCTTTAGAGCCAAAGACGAGGGAATATGGAGTTCCACTAGTTGGTGTGCGGATGCTAGTGCAATATACTAAGTTGTAGGTGCTAGTCACAACTAGTGTCATTGGTTGTCATTTTTAAGAGGGTTTTAGCCTTTGCTTGATTGTTACTTTGTGGGTAATATGGGGTGGACCAATAATGTTTGGATGTGGAAGCACTCACAAAGAGTGCAAGATTCATTATTTTTGAATTATTTGCCATTATTAGTGATGATGGTAGAAGGGATACCATAACAATAGGTAACATAATGAAGGATGAATTTGGAGATTTGCTATCTAGTGGTATAAGTAAGGGGAATAATTTCCACCCATTTGGTGAAGTATTTGGTGGTTGTGATTATGAATTTGTGACCATTGGAGGAAGATGGGTGGATCTTACCAACAAGATCGAGGCTTCATTGTGAAAAGGCTAGGTAGTGGTGATGGATTGCAACGCTTGTGATGATGCTAGAATCAAATCTCTGTGTTGTTGATAGGCTAGACATTTCTTTATGAATTGGCATGCGTCTTGCTCCATGGTGGGCCAATAGTAGCCTACTCTCAAGAGGTTTTTAGTAAAGATAATATTGCTTGTGTGTGCACCATAAATATTGTAAAGCACCTCGTTAATGTGAGAGAATCCTCTTATGAATTAAGGCATCTGAGTAGGGTGCCATTGAAGCTCCTTTGATATAATGTTCTGCCAAGGATGGTGAAACGAGATAAGTGATGGATAAAAGTTTTGTGTTGTGTACGGAATAGGTTAGGTGATAAGGTTTGATTATGGAGGTAATTGTATATGTCATGATACCAAGGATTGTTGGCACCGACAAGTTCACAAATGAGCTCTAATTTAGGGACATCATATGTGTGGACCAAAAGGTTCTCAACTAAGAATTCATAGCGATGACTGTTTTGTGGCATATCCAAAATGGATGCAATTGTAGTCATGGCATCTGCTCCTTTGTTATTGATTCTAAGTACTTGCTCTTCTATTGACATATTGGTTGGAATATAGATGATTCTTGGATTAGTGTTTGTAGTTGGTGTACAATGTCTATTATTATGCTTCGGTAATATTGGTTATTTGACTATGCATTAATTGTTTGTATTAATTGGTTGTTGGTTTCGGGTAGTTATAACTTATAAGTATCGATTAGTTGACAGTTGTGTTCTTATTGGCAACCGTCGGGTCCCTTAAATACATTGTGTATCCTCAAGGAGGGTAGTATGATCTAGTCGGATCGACTTTGATCCTTTGCTGACCATCTCTGGTCTTCTTCTGTAATAAATTCATGTGTGAACAAAGATATATTTTACTCCTGTATTTGGTATACATTGTCATCTCTATTATTTAATTCATGTATTTAATTTATTAGATAGAGCAATAAACATTTGGTGCCATTGCCTTAAAGAAATTGGGTCAGATTTGAGAGATTCATGCCCTTAGTCCCCTATACAGGTAGGAAGAGACCACAATGTGTTCAAGATCAAGAGACCAGGTGATCTTTAAGGATCATCAAACAAGGAGAATAAAAGAGACGATTGAGGGGTGAAGTTGAAGAAGGTGAAGAGTTTCTGAGGGAAAGCCCAAGTCCACCCAAGAGTAGAAGCTGAAGTATAAGTAGAAGCCGTAGCCAGGAGAGAAATAGAACTTTTACGACAAGAGAATGCACGAAGGGAGAGTGGGAAGAAACAACACGACACCTACCGCTCCTTGACAAAGAGTACATTGACCTCGCTGACCAAACTGAAGAGCTGTTCGTACCATCAACGTCGGACGAAGGGGAAAGTGAAGGAGAACCCACCAACCTCACCATCGACAAATCGTTCAGACCATCACCGTTGGACGAAGGGGAAAGCAAAGGAGAAATTGCCAACCTCGCCATTGGTGAACCGTCTGGACCATCACTATTAGACGACAAAATTTCATTGTTGGGTGAAAAGGAAGGCGAGGAAGAAATTGCCAACCTTGCTGTTAGAGAACCATGTGTACCATTAAAGTCAACCGAAGGAGGAGAGGGAGAACCTATCGACGGTTTGATAGAGACCATACGCCAAATTGAAGACTTGACACTGATGAAAGAATCAAACATTAGAAGATCAGAGCTGATAACATTAGGACAAAGGGAGCATTGAAAGAACCCCAAAGGCAACCCGAGGGTGACAAACATTGAAGAGGGACGAGTGAAGGATTGCGGTGTGTCCGAGAGTGCAGGGAAAGCACTGGAATGTACAAATCAAAACTTTCCAAGCAGGTTATCGTCACAGAGGGTGCAACAGGGAGGCAAGATGGTGACTCCCACAATAAGTCTAAATGTAGAGCAGCGAAAACTTCCAAAGTTCATTGGAAATGGGTTGGAGGACCCTATAAGGCATTGCAAGACTGTGAGACAATTTAGGTAGCAAATGGTCAAGATGAGCAGCAAAAACTTCCAAAGTTCATTGGAAATGGGTTGGAGGACCCTATAAGGCATTGTAAGACTGTGAGACAATTTGGGTAGCAAATTGTCAAGATGACTGAGCGTATCGGCTAAGAGCATTTCTAGCAACTCTTAGAGGGATTGCCATAGAATAGTACACATAATTTGAAGTAGCATACAAAAATGCATGGGATGAATTGAAAAGAGCATTTTCGAGAGGAATTCAAACTCCCGAGAGATGACAACGAAATTGTGGCGGAGATCTACAATACCAAACAAGGGAAGCATGAGAATGTGGGAGCCTATAATCGTAGGATCAAGGAATTACTGGTGAAATTAGAGAGCCAACTAGCCGATGGATTGAAGAAAAGATGGTTCATTGAAGGGTTAATCCCTTCATTAAGGAAGAAAATGAAAGTCATGCCTGTGTCATCGTATGCCGATGCTTACAATAGAGCAATGGACATAGAAAGTGAAGATAAAATGTCCTCACACAGTAAAACAAAAATAGAGGAATGGAAGTTTGGATGACAATAGTGACGATGAATCAGGAATGGTGCAAGTAGTTCAAAGGGACATGCACTGAATGATGAAAGAATTGAAGGCGAAGAAAGAAACCAACAAAGAAAATAACAAACTATGGTGAGTGCAAAATTGAGGGGCACACAAAAGGTAATTGTCCTAAAAAGACGTTTTGTGAGATTTTCCAAGTTATGGGTCATTCAATAAAGGAGTGCCCATACAATTTGAAGACCAGGAGTTGACAAGTACTCTTTATGTAGGGAGGGGAGTCCACTCCATCAATGCCACATAATGCATCTCTAGGCAGTTATTGAAATCAAAGAGGAGGATGGAGCCAAATACAATATGATCCCAATGGACGCCCTATCATACAATGCCAACACTGTAGCAAATGGGGACACTTTGCGAGAGATTGCCCGAACAAGCAAGAAAAACTGCAATTATTGTGCATACGGCGTGGACCTGGAAACCATGAAGACACTGGATTTCCGAAGCAAAAGGCTAGTGTCAACATGACTGATGTAAGGCATAATGAAGTATCGGCCATTACTCGTGCCCAAGCAAAGAAGGTTGTGTACCCAAACCCACGTACAAAAAAGAAAGGCTTTGTGAAGCAAAGGCCGAAGTGGAGAATGCTATGGAAAATGAACAATGCCACTCAAATGCAAATGCAAGTACAGTAACAAATCAATTACAATCTGAGAAAAATATTTCACAAGTATTTCAAGCTACTGTACCAATTAAAGTAGTGGAATTATTACAAAGTATTCCTAAACTTTGAAATGCTATTGTATTGGGGGAAAATGAGACAGCGCATGCTATGATCCAATTGGAATCTGGTGAGAATGGAGAACCAATAACTAAACCTCCGTTATCGGGCAACCAAGTGATTGATCCAATGTTACTGATAGTTAACACGAAAAGAAACTAGCGGTGGTGAATATGGAGATCCTTGGAAGGAATCTCACTAATATAATTGTTGTTGGTTGGGCGTGAATGTACTAGAAGACACTTGAAGAAGTCTCGGAAAGCTGACCATTTGGCCGCCAACTTTTCAACTAGTGGGTGTAGATCAACAAGGTATTAAGGTATTTGGAGTTTTAATGGGACAAAAGGTAATTATTGGAACCCAAGCATTTTTGTTGAACTTTGTGGTCATCTCATTAAGGAAGAAAGCGTATGACGCATTGTTAGGTTGGGGTTGGTTGGTGGCAGCCAAAGTTTATCACAACTGGAAAAAGAATACAATCTCCATTGAGAATAAGGAAATATATAATTGATTTGAAAAATCAAGCACTCAGTGAGGAAGCAACTTCCTCGGATTTGTCAGATTTAGAATCTGGAGAAGAATGGACGAAGAGTCAAGGTCCAATGGAGCCAAATGACGAAGGAATTTTGGAGTTACAGTCATGTTCAGATGATGAAGCAAATTGTCTTCGTGGTCTATTTCACTGGCAAATGGAGGACTATGAGGTATTTTCATTGACTTGTAATTTTCTCAAAGCTATGATTCTTAGGTGAAGAGCAACTGATGAAAAATGATTTTTTGGAAAGTTGGATAGTTTGTGTGTTAGATGCTGTCCATGGTTGGAAAAAGACGACAATTGCAGTAGAGGTATTCGACTTTGTAGAAGAATGCAAAATTACTAACAATACACCTTCAAGTACAGTTTAAAGCTTGACTATAAAGTTCGATTACATTAAAAGGTTTTGACCATATTGTATGGCGAGAAAAGAACTCATTTGCATGATAAGAAAAGAATTATGTCATACGGCTGGATTTTCCCTTAGTATGCATTGCATGGCTACTGGTCTACATTGTACAACAATATATGAGGCCATTGAATAGCCACATTGTATGCTATGATCAAAAGTTGAAGATTGCACGACCCCATTTGCTTAAGATTGTAAGACACATGGTATGGCAAGTATATTTAGTACGACATTAGTTGGTGAAGGGTATAAACTACATCTATGACCATTATTTAATGTTCACATCATACAACAAAGACATTCATTCATTGGACAAACTCCATTAGGTTGCATTGTGAAATGGAGGGATTTGGGTGCTTTCTATTGAAACAGGAGTTCACCAATAATTTACTATAATTAAAAGGGAAAAATGGGGTATAATTGACCTATTTCTCTCTATCTCATTAGGCAAAAGAGATCCCTTAAGCCAAGGTTGATTTTTAGCCCTTAGGTGAGTCAACCTTGAAGGAGATCTTGCTGTTTTCCTTATGATCTAGGACGGGGGAGATTTGCTGAAACATCACTTTTGGGAAAAAGATTAAAAATAGTAAATAAACCCAAAAATGCAAAGTAACACTTGAAATCAGAAAATTAAACCTTAATCTAACGGAACCTACAACTTTTAGGCAGATTTGAGAAGGTTTAGTATTTTTGCACCTTTCACAAAAATGTTGTTGTTGAGTGTCCTCTGGGACTCATTCGCCCAAGGGTGAATGGGTCTAGCTACAGGGTTTGAAAAACTTATTTCACAGTCCTTTGGTCCTATGTCTGCACTCCCGATTCCTCTGGTTTTCACAGTTGAAAGTTCATAAGTAAATTTTGAAAGCAAGTTTCCATGGCTTGATGACAACTTTGACAACTTTTCCAATCTTGCACTTTGATCTTCAATCCTTCTTCAACCTAAGAGAAACACACAAGGGGGAAAAATTGTTTGTTTTTGGTGAATGGGGGTTTGCCTTGGTCAAATCCCATTTGGGTAATTAAACCTTGAATTGAAACACTAAAACATGAAAGGAATGATGAGTGAACACTTGCTATGTTGTAACTCATCAAACCCTTGATTTAAAACCCTTGAAGGACTACAACTTAGTAGAGCTCTCCAAGGTCTTGATCTTGCATGAAGTGGCTTGATTGATGATGTGATCTTGATGCTTGAAATTTGACTTGAATGCTTGAAACCTACATTACAATGTTAGCTCCAAAAACATGGATGATGCTTGACAATTTTGACATGATGCTTGAGATCTTGAATGCTGCAACAAATGCTTGATAAATCTACTCTTCAATGCTCTTGACAATAATATTTGCTTTAGGAATGCTTGCATGTATGTTCTAGGATTTGAATTGATAAAAAGGCCTTGCTTTTATAGACAATTTTCTAATTTTTTGAAAATTAAACATTACAAGCCGACACTTAAAACTTGAATTTAGGACCTTAAGATGCCGCTAAAAACATGTCTAAAATTGAGTTTGAGATCTTAAGGGTGATTGATTCGCCCAAGGGCGAATGGGTCCTAACCTAAATAATTAGGACCTATTCATTTTGGGGTGTTAAAAATGATAAATGCATTAATTAAATCATAATTCCCCTTTCGGAAATTGCAATTAATTAGGCTTGTAAATGCAAAATTTAGGCAATTGGAGGCTTAATTAAGTCCAATTTATTAAGGGACCCAAACATAGTGTGAAAATGTAAAGAAGTACATTTTCCGACACTACACACCATATAGACTATTTCAAATCATAGAGCATGGCGAGGGTATAATGATCCCATTGTATGACCAAAACAAGTGCATGCTGTATGCCAAGCTCGCACTATATTATCAAAACAAGTGCATATCGTACGCCCAGTTCACATTGTACGGTCAAAACAAATTCATCCAATCATTTTCATCGTACAACAAATCATTTCCACCGTATGGCATCAAGGAAATTTCCATGCAGTACAACGTCAGCAACTCCATCACATCATACAACAAAATGGAGTTTGTAGTGTACGGTGGTGGTGGAAAGGAGTTTGCGTCGTACATAGGTGCATTAATGCGATGAAGCGAGGGGCACATGAAACACATACCATATGACCATTTGAAAGAACTCATAGGCGGGAACAAGGCGTACGTCGAAGCATTGGTTGTATTGTATGACCACGACAAAACGACGTGTGGTTTGCAGGAAGAAGTTATCATGTATGACCAAGGGGTAAATGCAGTGTACGAGGGGTGTGCATCAGAGAGGAAGTACTTTCTACATCTAGCATCGTACGGTGCAAAGTATGGTTCGTACGATTAGCAACCATCAAGTTTTATAATGTATGGTTTAGGATTGCAACTTCACACCAACAATTAAATTATCAACACCTCCTCACATAGCCAGTTCACATCACACAAAAACTTTGCAGCATAGGGCCATCAACCTTCATAGGGCAACTTCCTTCCTTGGTTGCCCATTGCACTCCTTTGAATTGCCAAGAACACTCAAAGCTCGAGTTTGTAAAGTACACTTCCCTAATATTACTTGATGCTTACTAGTCGTCTCGAAGACGACTTTTTCTTTTTGGGGGGGGGGGGATGATGTAGTTGGTGTACAATGTCTATTATTATGCTTCGGTAATATTGGTTATCTGACTATTTGTTAATTGTTTGTATTAATTGGTTGTTGGTTTTCGGTAGTTATAAGCGTTGGTTGGTTGACGGTTGTGTTCTTCTTGGCAACCCATTGGGTCCTTTAAATACATGGTGTATCCTCAAGGAGGGTAGTATGATCTAGTCGAATCGACTTTGATCCTTGGCTGACCATCTTTGGTCTTCTTCTATAATAAATTCATGTGCAAATAAAGATATATTTTACTCCTATATCTAGTATGCATTGTCATCTCTATTATTAATTCATGTATTTAATTTATTAGATAGAGTATAAATAGGGTTTGTACCCAAGTTGACCTGTTGTGATTCTTCTACTAAGATCGTTGATTGATCATGCCGCTATGATGATTGTGCGGGAAGGTCGAGTTCCTTGTCTATTGATGCCTCATAGATGTTTTCATTAGTAGACGTCATTTTTTGAGTCTTTTTCTTTTTCTATTTTGCAACACCTTAGAGAGGTTTTCGCTAGAGGATTTGAATTTTTGAATTTTTATTTTTTACTTTTTTGGATAGAGAAACTCAACTTGTTCCCTAAAATAAGTTGTTGCATAGTTCTATGTTGAAACCCGTTTTATAGTCATTGGTTGGATTATCCTCATTGTTATGTGACTTTTTCGCCAAGAGAAGAGAAAATAATGAAATAACCCTTTAAAATTAAAAGGGAGATAGAAAAATACATGATATTATGATCCTTTGGTTAAAGTAGAGATTAATTAAGAATGTGTATAAAAAACTCTTTAAAAAGGGGAAGAATAATTATTTATTTAAATAATTGTTATAAGACAACCTTTGTGAAAGGGTGTGATGGTTTGGAAAACACACCTTAAGGCTTATATAAAGCATTCATGTGAGACTTGGAAAAAGCATGGAGAACATTCAAGGATGGAGAATACTCAAGGAAGAAGAAGTGGTTTGGTGAGCTGTGGGCATTGGAGAATGGGGGCACATAGAGTGTGTCCAATCTGAGGTACAAAGTACACTCGAGACTGTCCTGGCCAGGGCTTGGGTATTTGCACTTGTGTTGAGCATTGTTCTGTTGAGCCAACACTTGTGTAGAGCGTCATAGTACGCTTTGTTCATCCTAGATTGTTTCATGGCAAGAGACGATACCACCGACATCTTCCTAGAGTGAGAGTGGCTTTTCCAAGTGTTGTTATTCAGATACTTATTGAAAATGATTGACTCTAAAATATATTTAGGATATAAATTATATGTTTTGGTGTTAATCTATATGAATTATATGGATGTGTATTCAATTTACTATGATAATTACTTACTTTAGAATCCTTGTCTAATTATTACATATTATAGTCACATTGGTTAATCTGTATTAGTTATTCACATGATTTTAGTAATATTACATCTTGTAAATTACCTTAACTCTAATATTTAATCTATCAAATCCGTTGTAAATTACCTTAACTCTAATATTTAATCTATCAAATCCGCTGGTAATACTTAAACTACTTTAGGAGGAAAAGTGACATTACATTTGGTATTAGAGCTAAAAATTGTGCTCTTGCATTGTTTTGATTAATGGGGAAAAATAGGTTTTGAATAGACCCAAAACCATTTACAGACAGGTTTTGACTGGGACCTGAAACCCACACAAAGAAGAACAAGCTGTAGAAGGAATCAACATAGACGACCAACAACGAACCAACAACAGATCAAAAGAATAGCAGCATGACCATCCAGATCTGCATAAGGTTTTGACGGGAACCTTAAACCCAACAAAGCCAAGTTTTACAAGGGAACTTGAACCCAACCAGGTTTAAAAGGGAACTTGAACCCCACTTACATCCAAAAAAAAACCAGGTTTTAACGGGGACCTTAAACCCATTTGAACCCAATGGTTTTGAAGGGACCATCAACCCTAAACAACCGGGTTTAGGTAGGAATCTTAAACCCACATAAACCACCTGCAATAGCTCGACAACAGCATACCTATCATTTAGGTTATTCTTCATATCACTGATATAAGCAACCAAGTCACAAACAACTAAAAGAGCAGAAGAAATAGAGCCCAATAACATTCCTTCTCCACCTCTATAGGAGAAATCATTATAAACAGTCAAGGCTCCAATAGAGTCCCACAAAAGCTTCTTGTTCACTCCACCTCTATAGGAGAAAAAACCAAGCTCAAATTTGCCACAACAGTCACAAACCACCTGCAAACTAACACTCCACCTATATAGGAATGGGCTCCGCCTCAATGGGAGATACAGGAGTAAGCCTTCAACCACAACACACACCTCAACCAAAAAAGGAGAGGACTCCGCCTCCATAGGAGAGGTCTCCACCTCAAAAGAAGACCTAGTGTCTAGAGAGAAGGAAAATACTGCAGTAGGAAAAAAGAAATTAGCAAACAACAGCAGCAAAAGCAACTAGGTCTTTGAAATAATCTCTAAACACCACCCAACCCACAACACCTCCAACGAACACCTCCAACGAACCCAAGAGTAGCTTCAACAAAAGAAACTTCACTGAACAAAGTTGAACCAACAACCTCTCAGCATACAAAAACATATCCAATAAAACAACTGAATCAACTAACAGGAGCCAAAGAGCAACAGACTCCCTGCCCAAAAAAACAACCAAAACCCACAAAGAGACAATGGGCCACGAAAGAAGGGCATGATAGGGAAAGCCTCCAAACAGAGAGAGTAGAGAGCCGACAAGACAATGAAAAACAACCTCCAACCCTTCTTGCTAGTCAGGGTCTGAAACATGCCAGAAAAATCTACAGCTAACTCCACCAGAGGCAGACCAACAACCAAAACCCCAAGCATCAGAAGCGCCCACACAGAGGCTAAGAAGCCTAGAAGAAGCCAGAGAGAGCCTAGAGAGCCGACTGACAGAGAGAGAGGAGAGAAAACACCACTTCCAACCTAACATGCCAGTTAAGGTCTGAGATAAGGCCATCATTTTCCTCAACCAACCTCGCAGCAAGAACACCAAGCACCACACCCATCACCAGCAGCAAAGAAGAGATAGAGGGACTCAAAAGAAGGAGGACAAGGCAAGGAAAACCTCCAAGCAGAGAGTGAAGAGAGCCAACAAGACATTGAAGAACAACCTCCAACCCTACATGCCAGTCAGGGTCTGAAACATGCCATGAACTGTCCACAAGCAACTCCACCATAGGCAAACCCATCATCCTCATCCCCACACAACGAAAGGCCCCACACAAAGGCAAAAAAGCCCCCAAAAGGCTAGAGAGAGCTAGGAAAACCTACAGACAGAGAAAGAGGAGAGAAGGCACAACAATGAAAAACCATTTCCAACCCAACATGCCAGTGAGGGTCAGAAAAACAGCCACCAAACTCCTCAAACAAACTATCAGCAAGAGCCCTAGGCACAACCACCAGCACCACACATAGAGCCACAAAGAACCACGCACCAAAGAATAGCCTTCGCCCAGCATAGAAAAGCAACAGGGGGGCGACGGGTAAAACCAAAACCTAGCACGTTAGAGAAAGGAACCATAAAGGAAGCGGCGCCCCTAGCAACAATACAAAGAGGAACACCAGTCGGTAGCACATGAACTCGACCAACGGTGCCAAACAGGCCTCAAAGCACCAACATCATCTTTGTCTGGATCATCCCCACCACCATCATCTCCAACGTCTTCCTACGAATTCAAACGCCGACACCCGCTTCCTCTCCCGCTCGATGCCATCAATGCTTTTGTGCTCCTGCATTATTACTTGTTATATCTCTTCTAATTTCTATGTCCTAGAAAATTGTAATATGACCATGGTGACAAGCACATAATATCTAGTTAATCCATCTCCCACTAAATTGAGATCTACTTTTACATTAGGATATACAAATAACTTTTATAAGTTATACTAAAAGATATGTAGAACTTGATGAGAAACCTCTTTATGTTCAATCAACACAAGTGCAAGGTCATTTTTGCAATACATTTGGTGTGTTCTTTCTATTATTTTAAAATTTATTAATTCATTTTCTCTTTTTAAGTTTTTTGATGTACATTGAGTTATAATTTCACTAAGTAGCCTACCTTGTCTTTGTTAAAACTACATTCATGACTAGATTTTTTTAGCCTATTTAGGTTGTACTAATTGTTTTTATAGTTTAAAAAAAAAACTACCAATAGTCATTGATATGATATGAGTAATATCCTTGTTGTCTTGGGTTAATGAGAATTGTATTGAAAATAAGACAATAATCATCACATAATCTATCATTTTCTTGCATCTAGTTAAATGAATTAACCTTCAAAACATCCTTACTAATATTATCAAATTACCACTCTACCATTGAATGGCACAATTAAATCTCTTAAGTAAATGCCATTATATATGAAAAATATATTTATCATAAAATCTTACTACATTATATTAGATACTACATTAATATCTCTATTTATCACAAAACAAGCTTTATTCATTTATTCACTATGTTTGAAACATAAAACTTGATGATTTTGATATTCAAATCATATCTCATTAATGACATTCTAATCACATTTGTAGATATAGTGTTTCATATAGTTCACCATGATGACGATGCATATATATCACATGTATAATAGATGGGTAAAGACTTCTCTATTAAATAGATGAAGTTTTGGTGCAGGTGCACCAAGTTTTAGTCATTAAGTTATAGAGGTTCAGGTCCGAGTTTTGTGAGAGTGGGTCATTTTAATGTAATAAGGCCATGCCAA
>VDFB02057857.1:0-39306 GCA_007258455.2 Sequoia sempervirens
ATGTTTATAAAAATTTCCATTATAGGAAGATGGATCATGACTCTCTCAAAAAGAAAATAACACATGAGAAGAAAAATGAATACTTACACCTTGATCATAGCAATCAACCCCATTTTACTTGGGATCTAGGTGTGCCTGCATATAAGTGTGATGAGGATCTATCTTGGGATGAATTATCATTTCCTTCCAATGATTTTTTTAATTCATCATGAATGGAGGATGACATTGATTGAGCCAATTCTACATGGTATGTTAATGATACTACTCACAAATCTAATTTATTGTTGCCTAGTTCTAATTTTGAGAAAAGACATTGGATATTTTGTTTTAAAAAATATACAATAGACTTGTTGATGTGGATCCTCAACCCAATGCTACAAATTTTCATTAAGTTGGTCAATGGGATGCCTATGAGGTTTGGGATAAAGATGGTGTTGTTGGTGACAGGTATGAAGAAGATTTTAATTTTTGCATACATTGTAATTTGCAAAAACTTGACATGCATGAGGGAAGTTGTGGAAGAGAATTCTTGGTGTCTATTGAAAATAAAATGAATAATTTATCTAGATTGGATGATAAACACATTCATGTAAAAAGAATCATTCAAAATGCATGAAGGGATGAAAATGAGCTTAGTGTTGCTTATGCTAATTTTCAAACAATGAAGGAAACCAATGGAGGATTTAGTGTTGCTAAGGAGTTCCCTAATTTTATCATATATATTGAAAGAAAGTCTATATGAGTTATCTTGCACCCTAACCTTGTTGTGACAGACCAATGTTTACAGTTCATAGATCAATTTTTGGAACCAAACCTTATAAATGAAGACAAGCTTATGAATGATTACCTTATGAAGATAATCACTTTAGGGTGTTTTATGCTACAAGTTATTGGGGCAGCAAGTTTCTTGGTCTTGGATAGCATGCATAACGTTTTGGGGTGTGGTAAGCAATACAATCTTCATTTTGACTTTTAGATGTTTTTAAATCAGCAAAGGAGATTCTTTAGATAAGTGCTACTAGGATCATATAAGGAGTAGAAATTTCAGTAGGTTATTGATAATGAACACATCAATGTTGCTTCATATATTGAGTTGTTATCAAGCTACTTGTTGATATTGATTTGCAAAGAACACATAAAGTTCATGTTTATGCCTCATAGCTTGACTTACCAATAAAAAGTGAATCAAGATATGACAATACAAGAAGTATGGAAGGGTAATGCAATGGTAATAATCTCATATCATGTTCTAAAAACTCTATAAATTTCATGTGCTTTTTCTTTTTATTATTTAGTTTCAAGAAAGAGCATTATTTGGTTTTTAACGCAAAGAGTGGATTTCCAGAATTTTGATAAAATGAAGTTCAAAGTTTCAAAAGTGGTATTACAAAGGATGATGGAGAATGACATTTTTAAAATGAATTCTTCTTGGTATTTTGATTCCTTCAATAGAGGGCATGGTATTTGCATCACAATTTATTATTTTAATGATGTTTTGGCCACTAACATTTTAAATTAAAATGTGAATAATGTGAAGTTTGTGCCAAAGAATTTTCAGGGGTTTATTATCTTCCAATTAGAAATATTGTTTTTTATCTCTTGGGAATTTAGAGCATCATGGAATGAGTTTTTTTCTTTATAATTACTCTTCTTCTACATTTTAAATCCTATAGTCCAATCCAAGAGGCTAAAAATTTCTACTCACAAGTTGAGGTAATGTTTGGGTCTTCAACTATGCATTTTCGTGTTATATATCTCAACAATGTTAAGGAGAATGAAATATAAAAGATGTATTAGCTATGATATTGACTGTAAAGGCTGTTATAACCATCCCAATAACAGCAAGAATAAAACTCATAAAATGAGATTTTTTTTTTAAATTCTAAAACTCAAGTTGCCAAATGGCAATGCATTTCTATCTAGAAATCCAAGACACTATTTGTATTGCAGTGGGAGATTGTTCCAAAAGTGTCTTAAAGTGGAAGATATCTAGAATTTCAGTAAGTTATCTAACATGGTTGAACATTTCATAAAATTATTTTCTACTTTCTTGTTGAAAATTTAATATAAAGATCAAATTGTGTTTGTGGAAGGATCCAAAAAGTGCATAGTCTTCCATAAGATGGACCTTTGTGTTGAAATACCAATATTCATAATTATGTGGAGTTTGGAATGATTTTATGTGATGAAATTTTCTATTCTTCATATGTTGCATTAATATAACAAATCAGATCCTAAATTTGTGTCAAGCATCTTTCAAATAGAGGCATGATTGGTAGTAGTTTGTGATATAACCTATAAAAAGTGTCTTGATGATTTCAAGGTAATGAAGGAATTTGTTTCCAAGATTGGTATCCACTATTATGGAGGATATATGTTTTGTTGTGACCATCCTATAGGCTGCATAAAATAGATTTATTTCTTTGATAATGGTTACAAGAGGTTTTTGTATAGTTTTCTTGGTGATAGTGCACATACACAACTCTAGGAAGTAGTTGAAAGGAGGGGGTTATTTATTACAAAAATTGGAAGGATCCATATAAAACATCAAGTAATATGGAGTAATATATTTCAAATTGAAATTAATATCCATGAAATTACAGAGTAGAGGTACATTCCTAAATAAATTATCAAGATGTTTGAGAGGAAAGTACAATGATTCACAAGTATAGGATCACAATATGTTTTGCAATATGTAATGTTTGGTTATTATGGGTATCATGATTTTGGAGTATCATTGTTATAATTTCTTGAGGAAAATAATTTTTTGGAAGGGAGGACTTGTAATGTCCCTTTTCATGAAATTTATAAAAATAGAAAATTACTATTTATAGTAAGTCAAGTTTCCAAAAATAGCAAGTCAGGTCCTGCAGTAGAATCAAGAAAGTTGTTTTCCCAAGGGGAATTAATTGGGATAATTTGTGAGGTTTATTATCAAAATTTAATGAAATATTTAATTAATCCAATTTGGGTGTGGCTTTTTGGAAAAAGTCAAAATATATTTTTAATGGCTTATGAAGTATTGCAAGAAATGGAAATATTTTATTATTTCCCTTGGGTGCACTTGATTTTTACATTTACAATTGGCACTAGAGGTTACATGCATTAAATGAAAAATGGAATCTCTCCTTGGTCATGATTTTTGGGTCTCTAAATTAGAAATTGAATATTTTTCAATAAAACACTATTTTGGGGTTCATTTTTTGGGGTATTCTTGTTGCAAATTTTGGCTGGGCATTTGCTCTACCTGCAAAGGCTGATAAAAAATTGTGGGAATAATATCTAAGGCTAGAAAACTAAGGAGATTTAGACTCAAGGATAGTGGCTCTGAGTTTCTACAGGCATGAATTCACATAGGAGTTGCAATGGTGTTGAAAGATGGTTTTTATGTGGATTTTTGGTTGAGTTATTTAGTAGGGTTTGTATTTTGGAGTGCTCAAATTTTGGCATAGTTTTAGATTTCTATTTTTATTAGTTTTGTAGTTGTTTTATTAGAGTTTATTCATGTATTTATTCTTCCTAGACTCTATTTAGAGTGTTGATGATCTTTTAATAGAAGATACAGTGTTTTGGTTGCAATTTGTGGGTTTGTTTGCCCTTTCTCATTGTGCAAATTGCAATAGGGTTTGGAGTTGTTGTTTGCTATTGTCACAAACATAAAAAAATGAATTAAACTTGTAATATCAACATCAAGTCATTATTTTTCCATTGGCACAATGATTTATGATGAATTTTAAGATTATAGTTAAAGTTTCATTGTACCTAATTTTACTATTTGGTGCAGTTAGGAAATCTGAGGGTTTGTTTGCATTTAGGTTATCAATTGGTGTTGCTATTATTAACAGAAAATATATTTCTTTTTAAATCATTCCTTAATGATTTTTTATATCTAGAACAACATATTGAAGTTTGGAGTTGGATGTGTGATTTGGGTTTTTAGCAGTACCTTCTCATTTGTAATCTCTCTTAAGTTTTACACAACAGTTATGCATTATTGTTGGATGATGTTATCAATAGAAAATTGATGTATTCTCATGCTTATTTCAGTTAATAAACTTTCCTCATCTATTTTTCATAATTTAAACATAGTGTGGTGTTGTTTGGTGCAATTTAAAAGATACTCATTTGATAATTTATTTAGTATTTGCAAACTAATTTAATCAGGATATTACAATGGTATCAGACCTGTGAGCTTGCCATCTTGTTGGGTAAATTAATTCATTGGATAATTGATGTGAATCATGGGCTTCTTCAAATCAATATTCAAGAGAGAGAGACTTTTAGAGTCAAACAATGCAAAAGAGGTTTCCGAATGGTATAAAGAGTATATATTTCTAATAGAAGATGTTCAAAGAAGTCTCTAACATTTTGAGTATTTAGAAGTGAAAGGAAGAACTATTCCTTGAGATAAGATTATCATCAAATTATTTGAGGAGTTCCAGAGTTTTTCTAAAGATTATAGGACTAAAGAATCCTCTTATGAGTTTTTCATATGGGTTAGAGAAGAGGAATAATTCATAGTAAGAGAGTCTAATACAATGAATATTTTGAAGAATGATGAATGTGTGGCAAAGTTTGAGGATGACCCCTAGGACATGCATGCAATAATGGAGGATAATGTGGTGCATGAAGAACAAGAAAAAATGATAGCCTTGAATCCTAGTTTGCATTTGTTGTTTGAAGGTTCTAAGACTAATATATACCTTGATGTCTCTATTGCAACATATACTTATGATGGAATCTTTGAGGTGCTTTTAGAAGATGGGCATGAAAGAGGTAAAGGTGATGGGTATGTGGCTAACGAAATTTTTTTTAACCCAAAATTGATGAAATGAAAAGGGTTTTTAAATGAGATTCTCAACTTTCCACCAATATAAATTATGCTTTACTTTGAATTTAATAAATAATTATTATTGATTTTCTATTTGAATTACGACTAGAGTCCTGATTGATAGGCTGATTGAAAAAAATCTATAGCTTTCAAATGGTATCACATTTTTTGAATCTGAAACATGCATCACATTCTATGCTTTGCATACTATAGGATTAAAAAAAAAAATTGAATTTCATGAAGTTTTGACCAAGTTAAGGTGGTTAGACATAAGTTTTATATTTTTTAAAAGTTGTAATAAAAATTCATAATTAATTATTTACTTGGAAAAAATTACAAAAAATATGTATCACATCGGGACATGAGTCCTCTACTTATATCTAAAATATTATAAAAATATTATCATTTTATTGTGGTTAGGGTGGTCGGATAGACACCTACTTCTTATATTTTCCTAAAATTTAAGTACTACTGCATTGAAGTTTCAAATTTTCACCAAATAGATTTTTATTTATTTTAAATAAACCTAGTAATTTAGAAACTACATTCAATTTGCTACAGATTCTATTGTTACATTATTTTGAAATAATATAGATAACTTATTAAAACTTTTACGTCAAGTTGCCTAACTCTGATTTTTTTGAATTTTTTGCCACTTAAGGGCCTATTTTTTCCATGATGATCCTGCACATACCCTAATGATAACTCCAAAATAGATTTTGATGTTCACTCATATCATTTCATTGATGATATTTTAGGTGGCTTTGTGGTTGGCTTCCAAACTAGTCCTATGGAGAAAGATGTTGATGAAAATTTCCATCCTAGGAAGTGGAGCATGACTCTCAAAAAGGAAATCACACATGAGAAGCACAATGAATATTTACAACTTGATCATAGAAATCAACCCTATTTTACTTGGGATCTAGGTGTGCCTGCATATAAGTGTGATGAGTATTTATCTTGGGATGAATTATTATTTCATTCCAATGAATTTTTTAATTCATCATGCATGGACAATGACATTGATGAAGCTAATTCTACATGGTATGATAATGATATTGCTCACAAATCTGATTTATTGTTGCCTAATTCTAATTTTGAGCAAAGAAATTGGATATTTTGTTTTAAAAAATATACAGTAGCTTGTTGATGTGGATCCTCAACCCAATGCTAGACATTTTCATCAAGTTGGTCAATAGGATGTCTATGAGGTTTGGGATAGCCATGGTGTTGTTGGTGACAAGTATGAAGAAGATTTTAATTTTTGCATACATTGTAATTTGAAAAAACTTGGCATGCATGAGGGAAGTTGTGGAAGAGAATTCTTGGTGTCTATTGAAAATAAAATGCAAATTTTATATAGATTGGATAATAAACACATTCATGTACAAAGAATAATTCAAAATGCATGAACGGATCAAAATGAGCTTAGTGTTTCTTATGTTAATTTGCAAACAATGAAGGAAACAAAAGGAGGATTTAGTGTTGCTAAGGAGTTTCTTAGTTTTATCATCTATATTGAAAGAAAGTATATATAGGTTATCTTGCACCCTAACCTTGTTGTGAAGGACCAATGTTTATAGTTCATAGATCACTTTTTGGAGCCAAACCTCACAAATGAAGACAAGCTTATGAATGATTACCTTACATAGATAATCACTTCAAGTTGAAAATTTTATGCTACAAGTTCTTGGGGCAGCAAATTTCTTTGTCTTGGATAACATGCACAACATTTTGGGGTGTGGTAAGCAATATAATCTTCATTTTGAATTTTAGATGTTTTTAAATCAGCAAAGGAAATTTTTTAGATACGTGCTACTTATTGATAAAAGGAGTGGAAATTTCAGCAGGTTATTGATAATGAACATATCAATGTTGCTTCATATATTTAGTTGGTATCAAGCTACTTGTTGATATTGATTTTCAAAGAACACATAAAGTTCATGTTTATGCCTCATAGCTTGACTTACCAATTAAAAGTGAATCAAGAGATGAGAATACAAGAAGTAGGAATGATAATGCAATGGTAATAATCTCATATCATGTTCTAAACACTCTATATATTTCATGTGCTTTTTATTTTGAGTATGGAGTTTCAAGAAAGAGCAATATTTGGTTTTAATGCAAAGAGCGGATTTCAAGAAGTTTGATAAAATGAAGTTCAAAGTTTCAAAAGTGGGATTACAAAGTATGATGGAGGATAACTTTTTCAGAATGAATGCTTCTTGGTATTTTGATTCCTTACATAGAGTACATGGTATTTGTATCATGGTTTATTATTTTAATGATGTTTTGGCCACTAACATTTTAAATGAAAATGTGAAGAATGTCAAGTTTGTGCCAAATAATTTTCATGGGTTTATTATCTTCAAATTTTAAATATTGTTGTTTATCTCTTGGGAATTTAGAGCATCACAGAATGATTTTTTCTGCTGTATTATTACTCTTCTTCTATATTTTGGATCCTATAGTCCAATCCAAGAGGCTGAAAATTTCTACTCATAGGTTGAGGTAATGTTTGGGTCTTCAACTGTGCATTTTCATGTTATATATCTCAACAATGTTACTGAGAATGAAAGATATTTTTATAAAAGATGTATTGGCTATGATATTGATTGCAAAGGTTGTTATAACCATCCCAATAACAAAAAGAATCAAACCCATAAATGATATTTTTTTTTAAATTCTAAAATTGAAGTTGTCAAATGGAAATTTACTTCTAGCTAGAAATCTAAGACACTGTTTGTATTGCAATGGGAGATTTTTTCATAAATGTCTTAAGGTGGAAGCTATTAAAAATATCAGTAAGTTCTCTAACATGGTTGAACATGTCATAAAATTATTTTCTACTTTCATGTTGAAATTTTTATATGAAGATCATATTGTGTTTGTGGAAGGATCCAAAATGTGCATAGTCTTTCGTAAGAATGGCCTTTGTTTTGAAATACCAATATTCATAATTTTGTGGAGTTTGGAATTATTTTATGCGATGAAATTTTCTATTCTTCATATTTTCAATTACTATTCCATATCATATCCTAAATTTCTATGAAGCATGTTTCAAATAGAGATAAGATTGATAGCAATTTATGATATAACCTACAGGAAGTGTCTCCATGATTTAAAGGTAATGAAGGAATTTGTTTCCAAGATTGGTATCCACTATTATGGATGATATATTTTTTATCGTAACCATCCACTCAGCTGCATAAAATAGATAATTTATTTCTTTGATAATGGTTGCAAGAGATTTTTGTATAGTTTTCTTGGTGATAGTGCACATACACAACTTTGGGAAGGAGTTGAAAGGAGGGGGTTATTTATTACAAAAATTGGAAGGATCCATATAAAACATCAAGTAATATGGAGTAAGATATTTCACATTGAAATTAATATCCATGAAATTACAGAGCATAGGTACATTCCTAAATAAATTGTCAAGATGTTTGAGAGAAAAGTACAACGATTCACAATTATAGTATCACAATATGTTTTGCAATATGTAATATTTGGTGATTTTGGAGCATCATTGTTACAATTTCTCAAGGACAAGAAATTTTTTGAAGGGAGGACTTGTAATGTCCCTTTTGTTGAAATTTATAAAAATAGAAAATTACTATTTTTAGTAAGGTTTATAAAAATAGCAAGTTAGGTCCTGCAGCAGAATCGGGAAAGTTGTTTTCTCAAGGTGAATTAATTGAGATAATTTGTGAGGTTTATTATCAAAATTTTATTAAATATTTAATTAATCCAATTTGGGTGTGGATTTTTGGAAAAAAGGAAAATTAAATTTTTAATGGCTTATGAAGTAGTGCAAGAAATGGAAATATTTTATTATTTCCCTTGGGTGCACTTGAATTTTGCATTTAAAATTGGCACTAGAGGTTACATGCATTAAATGAAAAAAGGAATCTCTCCTTGCTCATGATTTTTAGGTCTCTAAATTGGAAATTGAACATTTTTCAATAAAACCTGAATTTGGGCTTCATTTTTTGTGGTATTCTTTTTGCAGATTTTGGCTAGGAATTCGCTCTACGTGCAAAGGCCAATAAACCATTGTGGGAATAATATCTAAGGATAGAAAACCAAGGATATTTTCTTTGAGGGTTTACAGGCATGACTTCACACAATAGTTGTATTGGTGCTGAAATATGGTTTTTATGTGGATTTTTGGTTCAGTTGTTTGGCAAGGTTTTTATTTTGGAGTGCTCAAAATTTTGCATAGTTTTAGATTGCTACTATTATTAGTTTGTGTGGACATGAAAAAAGTAACCCTTCTACTTTTTCTAATGTTTAGGGCCTCCTAGTAAATTTTGGCTTGATTTTTCCTAGATTTAATGTTGTAATGTGGTCAACATGTTCACATTAGGTCTTGGACCGTTATGAATCATTAAGAATTCTAGGATGTCTTGTAAAAGTGTTGTGAAGTGTTGTAACCCACTTTCACACTTTTCTGGGACCCTTTCATTATAATTCACCTAAATAATTTCTTTTTATCACTTACAAAGTCTTATTTCAAAGTGTTGTAACAAAATCTCATTATTTTCTAGGCTTGTCATCAATAATTCAACCCTTTCTTATGTTTAAATGACCCCTTAATGCACTTTCTAGCCCTACTTAAGTGTATTTTTGAGAAAAATCCCATTAAAAAAAATTAAATACACTTTAATTCTCTACACCCTATAAAATTTCCATGGTGGGAACAAGTTGCCACCTGGGGCGCCTTAGTCCCACTAGGCACAAAAATCAAAATTATTTTAATTTTTTTGTGAGATTTCATTCTCTTAACCTTAAGGTCAGCCTATGATGTGTTATTTTAGGAAATATTGTAAAATAAAGTATAAATAAAGGATTTTCCCCTCACTTTTAATCTCCTGCAATCTTCTAAGTTCCTAATTTCTTTAGTGCATTTACTTAATCATTCTCAAGCATTATCAACTCTTTATTGGAGCATCCATTTGCATATCTTCATATTTCTATATCAAGGGTTTGGTGAGTTGTAGTGTTGCATGTTGCTCATTCATTATTCTCTCTTTATTTCATTTCATTTTCTAGGGTTTGATTACCAAATTAGGGTTTGAGCAAGCCAAACCCCTATTCTCTAACCCTTAACCCTTTCCCCCTATTTGCATTTGCATTTTGTAGGTCTTGTATGCAGATTTGTCAAAGAGGAAAGTGTTAAAAAGGTGTTTTCAACTCATCAAAGTCATTCAAGTCAACAAAGCCCTAATTGAAGCTTGGAGACCACTTTCATCATATTTTATATAGTTTTAGAATTAGACACCTATCAAGAAGAGGAGTACAGACTGATAGCTACAAGTTCTTGCCTCAATTTTCCCAAGATTCCCAGGTGGACTAAGTTGTCATTTATGGTGAATTAGTCCCACTACCAGGCCTGAAAACTGTTTTCTACATTTTTGGATACCCATTTGGCAGAAATCCGTTTTGGCAAAATCTCCCTGAAACAGGACTACGTCACCCAGCTTGGCATAAGTGTGCCAATGGGCCTCTACAAAAAAATTAGTAGGATTGTAAAGCCTCTCCACATAACTTTTCAATTTCTAGGTGCACCTCTCCAATATTGTTTATTTCTATTATTGTTTACTTGCATTCTTTGGTCATTTTGCATACATCACTGTGTTTTCAAACAACTTGTATTTCTTAGGTTTTGCATTAATAAATCATTTCTTATATTAGTTTATTACATTTATATATTGAATTTAGGCATAATTCATACATCCTTGTGTTGATTTTGAGTGTAGACATTGCTCATTTTGGCCCATCTTTCTCCTTTCAGGTGAAAAACCCTAGAAGTGCAAGAAAGTGGTTGGGTGCCAAAATCTTTGACCACATTTTGGTGAACCTGACTTTAGGACATTTTACTTTTGATTTCAAGTGCATTTACATCCCAAGTTTAACTTGCATCAACATTGCATTAGGTTTTGCATTGTTTAAATTGCATCCTAGGGTTTTAAAAATTGCATTAGTGAAAAGCTCATATAACTTACATTTTTGCATACATTTCATTAAAAATTCAAAAAAAATGGCATATTTATACTGTATCTACATTTAAAAACTTAAAAAACATAAAACTTCATTTAAACATTATGAAAAATTTAAAAAAAAATCACTACTAGGACTAATTCGCCACACTAGGCGACTTAGTCCTCTTACACATTCTGCACAAAAAATTGTCACTTTCAGAGCATTTTTTGCATTTTAGTTTTATGTTATTGGATCTCTGTTATAGTTTCCAAAAATCTAGTTATTATCATTTTATTGCTCTTAGTTTATATTCCATTTGCATTCACCCACATTTAGAAACCTTTGTATGAGTGTTTGGTGTCCTATTGCTAATACCTTAGTGAGAAGAAGTTCAGGGCTCATGTTATCCCATGATAATACACTCATTGTGGATCTTGGGTTATTTGAAGCTTCCACTCCTAGTATTGCAAGTAGTACACTAGGCATGGATCCTACCTCTAGCAACTCTTTGCCTTCCAACAACATGCAAATTATAACACAAAATGATCACATTCCGCAAGACAAAATCACTAACATTCATGATAACTTAACACATCTCCAACATCAAGTTTGTCTTGAAAATATTTCAACCACTATAATTCCTACTATAGAGAACATCCATCACATGCTTGAATGTGACAAAGGCCTAGACATTATGAAACAAATAATTGAGATATACCATAAACATGTTCCTTCTACCTCTAGTACATCTCAACCAACAATCACTATGGTTAGTCAAGGAGGACCTCACACTCCTTCAACTATAGCATCTATACCTACCTTTACCACTCCTCAAGTCACAACAACAATGCAATAGGTTAGAAATATGATTCTTTCCTCGGCTATTCCTACTAGCATTCCTAATTCCTATGTGGCATCTCATGTTCTATCCTCTTCCACAGTACCATATATAAGCATTCCCTTCACTTTCCCTACCACTACATACACTCCATCACCACTTTCTCTTCCACCCCATACCACTTACACTAACCCTCTCATAACACAACTTTTCCAAACTATCTCCTCCATTCCTAGATTTGAGAAATATGGAGGAATGGGATATCCTTCTAACCATGTTAATTCCTACACCACTTTATGTAGTGACTTTTTCCTTGATGATAAACTATTAGCAAAAATATTTCCTAGGACTTTAAAAGACATTGCCTTGGAATGGTTCTCATCTTTACCAAAAAATTCAATTCGTTCATGTTCAATGAACTATTTGATGCATTTATAAATCATTTCCAAGTGCATATGACTTCAAAGAAGACCTTGGCCAATTTTATGAGATGCAAACAACATGAAGAATAAAAGATAAATGATTTTATCTCATGATATCAATCTCTTTACTCTCAAATTGATGTAAAGATTCTTGATCCACATCTTCAAAAGATGTTTATAGAAAAATTGCAAACTAAACTTCAGGGAAAACTCACAATGATGAAATTTCCCTCCTTTATGCACTTGTGTACTGTCCTTTGTGATTATCACAATTTAGATAGTAATCGTGATGCGAAGTCCACTTCTAGCTGAGCTGAAAAGTCTGAACATGCTAATCCAAACAATTCACAACCATTTAGAAAGAAAAAAAAAGGGTTCTTATAGTTTAACCCCCCTCAACAACCAACTCAACCCCTCAACAACCATGTAGTAGCTATTAAAGCCGCAATACCTTATAGTTATGGAGATCCGAAATGACAATTTACACCTTTACCAGACACTCTTCATAACACAATGTCCCAACTTTTACAACAACAAATGATTACTTTACCTACCGTTAAACCACCCAATCCCGCTAAGCCTTTACCTCCAAACTTTAAATCCAATTCTTACTGCCATTATCATAGACTAAATGGACATGACATGAAAAATTGTAAGTGTCTTAAACACCTTATGCAAGACCTCATTGATTCCAGCCATTTATCCATTGTAGGTTTCAATGATGAAGGCAATAAGTCTATCACCCCACCAAATCAAAATTTGTGAATTTTCACCAATCCAATGGCCAAACATAATGTCTCATTTGTCAAAGCTAGTGAAACTCAAAAAGAATGATGTGGTGAATGTTCATATAGATGTTGAACATCCTAATCCTATTCCACATATTACCACTATTGATCCTATGGATGAAATGGTTGGTGCAATAGATGTTATCCCTCATAAGGGCCAACCTAAGATATATCTTTATATCACTTTCTCCTCTAAGGACATACTTCCAAATATTCTTGATGGTCCTCTTTACATAGTCAATCATATTTATGATAAGCCCACCAATGGGATACTCATAGATCTTACTTATGGAGAGAATGTGATCACTAAGGAATTTTTGGTATTACATGATCTTTAGCAAGATGATTATGATAAGCCAACATCATGGATCAAAACACACAATGGTTTGTCTTTCCCTACAATAGGATCGATCATCCTTCAATTATAGATAGGAAAAAAAATAGTGGATGTTACATCCTCCATCATCCCACATACCAATTTTGTTTGCGGCTCTACCATGGCTTTGCTCAATGAAAGTTGTCCCTTCGATCATACAAAAATGTTTAAAGATTCCACTTGATAATGACATATTCACTATTCACCATAGTGGATTTAACCCTTTGTCTTCTAAAGGAAACTTCTCCTTAGAATCCTTTTGGCCTGAGCGCATGGAACCTATAACACCCCGCAAAGACTTATTTTTCATTGCTTACCAAAAGTTTAAAGCAAAGAAAATTATAGAATTGTCTTTCCACAACCTATCCCCATCCACATCAAAAACTCCTATTCTAGATGAAACAATGCTTCAACCCAAACAAGAACCAACCCATCCAACTCAAACAACACCCGAAACTTCCCCCACATCATCCAAGATACCACGAGATAATGATAACAACTCTATCATGCCTCCTCATATAAAACAAGTTTATAACTTGCAAAGGAGAAAGTGGATGAACAACCTTCCATGGTTCCTTCCATTCCTACCCTTAGGGAAGAAAATAAACCTATGGTTGATCAAATCACTCCTTCACAAACACAACTCGACAATAAAACCAAAATAAATAGAGAAGCTAGGTAGTGTAGGTGTAGACATTGTGCTCTTGCTCGCAAGTTACAAGACAAAGAAAAAAAGAAAATCAAACTCTGCACTTGAAAGAAGTAATGCATGACGACCCTCCTCTCCAATCACAACAAAAATATCCAATACAACAACCACAACTAGAGGTACACCCTTTATTGGACATTATCATTTGTCCTCTTATTGTAATTAATCTAGATGACGATGATGAGATCACTAAAATAGACGAAGAGGTGCATAATGATCTAAATACATTATTTTTGACTTCCATGAGCTTAAATGATAAATATCCTACAAAGAGTGTAGAACCTAGTGCTTCCCCTAGTTCGGCACTTGCACTTATCCCTTTGGCTAGTTGCCCACCCTCAACATATCATGAACATGATTGGGAGGTAGATGAATTGCTCAAAGGTTGACTTGCATTTTCCTTTACTAGTCTTTGACATTTTCTTTTTCTTTTTATTTTGTGTGTCTATATTTCCATAACATTCTCCCCATGATGTGATGTTTTATGTTCTCTTTCTCTCTCTTTGTGACATTCCTCTATTTTTATCTTCATTCTTCTCTATGTCGTACATCACTTTATTCTTTTTCTTTTGACTTCTTGTGTTTTCCTTTTGGGGATGACGCAAAGCATTGAGACTGCAATTCTCTTTCATGTTGACCTGAAAAGCTCCTCTTTTCTTTTTCTTTTCCTTTTCTTTTGTATTTTTCTTATGTTTTCCTTTTGGGGATGACACAAGGCATTGAGACCAAAATGTCTCTCTCATGTCTACCCAAAAGCTTTTCCTTTTTATTTTTCCTTTTCATTTTCTTTTTGCTTGTGTTTTCCTTTTGGGGATGATGCAAATTGTCAATACATACTATTTATCTTGCATGTTGACCCAAAAAAATCTTTATTTTTCTTTTTTTTCACTCTCTTTGTGTCATTCTTCTAGTTCTATGTATTCGGGGAATGATGACAGTTCTGAGCTAGATCCCTTGTGTGTTTGGTGTTTTCATTTTAGGGGAAACCCCTTCTTTATTCCCTTTTCTTCACATGACGTAGCCTTACTCATAAACATATGACTTGGAATAGGGGCTTTCCAAGTTGGCTCTCATGTCTTCTTTCTTCTTGTTTGCATTTTTCATTTGCTACTTTAAAGTGATTGCTCACATAACAATGTGTAGAAATTCCTTTAAAGTGGGGGCATACATTGGAATTATTCACTTACATTTTTTTCCTTTTTCTTGTTTCTTAGTGTAGCCTTGTTACTTCAGATGATGAAGTTTGTCACTTTGTGGATGACATTGGGTATAGTTTCCTTCATGAGTGTGATCTATCTTAGCATATTACATTCCTCTTGATGGCTTGATGCGATACACTGCATCCCCTAAGTTGTGAATTTTCTATTCTTTGATTGGTCCTCTCTTGGAGACATTAGAAATTTTTTTCCCTAAGTTAAAGACCTCACATGAACTAAGCAAGACTCATTTGAACATATTTTACATTTTTTATTTTGCATTTGTTATATGGCCACCTTGCATAACATAGCTTGCATGCTTGTTTTTAGCAGGTATAAATTTGGTATGGTTGAGTGAGAAGCCCATTTTGAGGCATGACTTTTCCCCATAGCCACCTGCCTATGTGTGAGTGCATACTAGCCATGAGTGTATGTTTCTCACATTTTTGGCCTTCTCACCCGATAGATAGCCATGAGTTCCATCACCTCAAAGTGAGTATTCATTTTCTTTCTAGACAAACAGCCTAGATCTGATCCACAACAAGATGGAAAAATGATTGAATCTTGATTTGACTCTCTTTTCCTTTTTCCCTCTTCATTTACATCATTTTCATGTGTGTTTCTTTGTGCTCATGTTTAGTTTTCCATTAGATCTTTATCCAAGAGGCTTGATCAACCCTCTTGATCATTGTTGTCTCATCTTGCTAGCTTTAGTTCATTGAAATACCTCTTGATATGGTTACTTTAGTGTGATTTTGAAGTAGGTTCATCCTCTCACTAAAGTGGGGGCTAATTGTGGACACGAAAAAAGCAACCCTTCTACTTTTTCTCATGTTTAGGCCCTCCTAGTGGATTTTGGCTTGATTTTTCCTAGATTTAATGTTGTAATGTGGTCAACACATTCACATTCGGTCTTGGACCTGTAATGTCCAAAATCTACACAATAAATATCCTAACAAAACTGTAACAATCTTAACTAATTTTGCAATATTTTTTTTTATTTTTTTTACTTTTAAGACAATAACAACATAAACCACTACATATGATTATAGTCAATAATCTCACTAATTAGAAGCAAGGATAAAATTGATTTACTATTTTTAACATTGGAGTTTATTTATTTAGGGTTGACTTAACATACCTCTTACATTCCATCGTAGTAAAGTTTCCTCGCTCCCAATACATGTTCCTGCAAGGTCTACATGACTTGGTATACACAAATGATCAATGGTAGTTAGCACATGTTCACTAATACAAACTATACAAATCAACGGTAGTTTACACATTTGTCGAGGGAAAAAGACAAGTCTAAAATAATGACTGAAATAAAACAGTCCTAAGAGCCTGACCTAATTCCTCGGGGGCTCATCTCTGACGGCCTTACCTACGTATATAATTCGCAGAGGAATCGTAGTTCGACCATTTGAGTTCTCCCAACTCATTTTATTGACCAACAATAACACATTAATACTAAATCATGCTATGATGAATACTTTTCTCAAAGTACATCACATGACCCATACAAACATATACTAGAGGAGTGGGTATGCAACCCTTTCTAGGGTCCGTTGCCCCAGAGAGATTCACAGGTGGCTGCCACCCACTTAGGTGAAGCTGAGGACTAAAAACCTAGGTAAGGATATTCTTGCAAAAATATAGCCTACTTAAATATATATTCATACTTGCATAAGAAAGGTCACAAGGCATAACAATATCCCCCTGTAGATAGATATCAAATCTTTGTCACTAGTTAAACACTACTCAATTAAACTAATACTTAAAACTTGACCATCCAATGATATCAATTTGTAATTTACAAATTTGATTATTAATGCATGAGAAAATATTTCAAGGGGCAATCAATGAGAATCAACAATATAAAGTCAATATTTGAATCATATGTTAGAATCCATTTTTTTTTATCATAATCAAGACAATAATCTATTTTACCTTATTATTATCGACATACCATTTACTTGATGACTTGAACTAAGATATCCTTTGCTATTCCTTAACCCCTACTCACTAATATTCCTTTAAACATATCAAATCAACATCTTTAGAACACATGTGTAGATAATAAATTGAATCATCATAATATATGTAATTAATAAAATTGAGTCTTAAAGCTAACTAAAACGATAGTCCATCAATTGTAATACCCACATTAACAAATGTAATAAATAAATATTAATTCAAAGATAGACAAATTGGTATAAGTATATCAAACAACGCTAATGGATATAAGCTAGGTTTATCAAATCACAACCAAAATGTTACATTTGCTAATTCAAAATAATTGAATATCACCTAGGCCTATTTATGAAAACAAATAGCTAATAATACAACGATTTTAATTTATAAACAATACCCACTATGTCCACGTAAGGAAGAATCTAAAATGAACTTCATTTATCAAGATATTTCTCAGCTAAGTATTTCTAAAATTCTCAAGTGAAATCCTCTTAATTTTAATATATTAATATCCCCCTTAACCTTAATTAAGTTAAACGAGAATAAATAAATAAAAATCCATTACTTATATAAAATGTATTTATTAATTAAATTATCTACTAATCCATTTTATTTATATCTATATTTAAACATATGGATAGTGGATACTATATAAAATGAATGACCTTATTTACTCATATAGATTAAATTTATTTACTATAAGAAGAAATAGCTTTCTTTCTTTTCTTTTCTTTGTTTTCTTTGAAAACTAATTCTACCTAAGTTAATATAATTTCCTCAAACATGCTCTCTTTCAAACATGCTCTCTTTCATTCCTATTCGAATTTTACATGACAAAAATTACTCATACACACTTGTCCACTCATATCTAAATTTCACAAAAGAAGAATTCCTAAACACACACTTTACCAATTATAACCCATTTTAAAGCACACTTTTTCCAGATTAGATGCAAATTTTCAGTCATGAAAAGCACAATTTATAAGGGCACCTTTCATCATCATTTTCTTCACTAAGTGTTTTCAGTCATAGTCATCTCCAGCTGATTATTCATTCAAAACAGTGAATCATTACAGCTTCTTAGCAGGTTAAAGGTTGGAACACTCTGGTAATGAATCAAAGGTATTTTTAGCAGATATATTTTTTGTTCCCAACCCAAGCGCCTAGTTTTTCAACAATCTCAAGTTGAGCTTTTTAATTACAAAGCAATAAATAATAGCTTGGGAATATCTAATGCCTTCATTCAACAGGTAACAGCAGAATGATTTTAGAATGAAATAAAACACAACCACAAGTGACTCAGCCATGTACAGATTTCAAACTAATATTAAACTCAATAAAACCACGGCGAGCGACTTACCTCAAGATTCTGCACAGATTGTGTCAAACTGTCAACAATGCTGATGAGAAAAACAAATAAATTTTTGCAGGAAAATATTACACAACACTACTAAGGCATATTTAACCAATTCACTATATTATCTTGAAACAGCCATCGATGTCCCCCGCAAAATCAATGCCTTCCCTCTTTTCAGATACCAGCCGAATATCCCCCCATAGACCAGATTCGTGCCCTATTTGGCAGAGCGCCTGAAAGAGATGTGGGGAGGCCTGGTAGGCACGTGTGTTGTTTGGCAGAAAGCCTCGAGGAAATGTGTGGAAGCAAGGACAAGGCACGTGTGCTATTTGACAGAATGCCTCAAGGAAACATGCTCTCCTTTCAGACGTGCCTCATGGAAGGGGCAATGATTTTCAATTTTCCGCCTACTTAATTGATTTACTTGCTTGTTTCTTTTTTTCGTTTTCCAAATATAAAGTTTTATTTGAACAAAATCAAGATAACTAAAATATTAATTATTTAAGATCTTTAACCTAGAATATGAAAATTCATGCAAACTATTAGTATTTCCTCCTATATAAGTACATGGGAAATATAAAACTATAAATCACACTCAATGTGTACTGGGTATGTGTACTGGGTATGTTGATTCAAAATCATATTCAAGACTATGTTCAATCAGTTTGAAATATAGAAATAAGTTTTATAACAGGATATTTTATTTAAATTTAATAAAAAGAATATTTAAATTATATATCCATCCAAATGTGTATCTTTAATATACTATGGATGATAGTTTTGAAGTTTTGTTCCTTTGACAATGGTAAACTATATGCTACTTAGACTAATCTAGGCTATATAATCTAATTTTGAGAGCAAGATGATATTTTAGAACATGGCAAAAAGTACCATAAGTAGTTAGAAGCGATGTTATGTTATTGTGATCTACCCCAATGAATGAAATGGTAGTGGTGGCTATATCAAAAATATATAGGTATACTAATTGTGTTAATGTTGTAACTATGAATTCATAGTGTGTGGCAATGACAAAATGTACAAGGTGATTATCCATTTGGGTACATAATATTTGGTTATTTATGTGGTACACTAATCATCATGTATGGTTGTATTATGGTTACCTTACTCTTGGAATCCATTTATCATCATGTATGGTTGTATTATGGTTACCTTACTCTTTGAATCCATTACATTGGTTGAAGCGATAGATGGTCGGTATTCTAGTGAATATGCCCATATATACCACCTCATATAAATACACCAAGGTCGGAAGGTTGAACAAGAAATGCAAACATTGATAGTATTGGATTATACATTATTTGGTGTAATTAGAGAAATTTCATAAGAATCATGATATATATTGATACTTTGTAAAATTTTAAAGATTTTGTTGTATTGAATCCTTTTACGATTCTAAATAATATAACTATCTTTTGGTTGTGATTTTTCTCTTGAAGGGGTTTCCCATATAATATTTGTCTTGCATGTAATCATTTTGTATGAATATTGGTCCATTTACTTTCATATATTTTATTAAATATATTTTTATAGTGTTATTGACAATTTTTTGAATACTTTGTCATATCATTACATAGTTGTATATCCAATATATCAATGGTTATTTTGTAGACTCTACCCATTACACAATTCATAAATCAATTTTACATTGCTAGTTATGTGAAAAGCTAACTGAAGCAAGTAAATTATAATGGATCTATTGGATTCCTCAAACATTATTTATTAGTAAACCCTAATTTACAATATGAATTACAACTAATTGAAAATAGCACTTTGTTTCTATTACTAACATCTATAATTCTACAATGATAAAATATAGCAAGGTAAGAAAAGTACTTTCCTAGCACATTTGCATGGAAATGTCACAAGGTTAAGCAATATGCATTGGTACCACATTGAAATTACTCTACACACTCACCCATATCATTAGTATAGCATAGTAACATAACAAGCAACACAAACTTACGCACACACAATGTCTCATTTACAATGGTAATCATAATATAGGACCAATATAAAATCAACTTATAAAGACGCATGTCAAACCCTAAGAGGATATATGAAATGGTAAGAATACACCTTTCATTGTTTATATCTATTGACTAATATCACAAATTTATGCTCACCATCATAGCATCACTATTGTAAACAAGATGGTAGGTTAAGAGGAGTTGTTTGCTTTTAATAAGTAATTATACATATTAACTACCACTAATTGGATTACATCTACATATGAAAGGAAAGTGCAACATGAGAAACTCTTAAAGAACTCAAATTCATTAGCTCTTCTCATGAGAAGAACAACTATCACTGAATACATCTACTAAAATATCACTTAATAAATATACCAATGATATAGTTAAAGTATTTTTTACTATTGAATAAAAGGGCAGACCTTATAGGACCGTTGTAAATCATTAAGAATTATAGGATGTCTTGTAAAAGTGTTGTGAAGTGTTGTAACCCACTTTCACACTTTTCTAGGACTATTTCATTATAATTCACTTAAATAACCTCTTTTTATCACTTACCAAGTCTTATTTCAAAGTGTTGTAAAGAGTTGTAACAAACTCTCATGCTTTTCTAGGCTTGTCATCAATAATTAAACCTTTTCTTATGTTTAAATGACCCCTTAATGCACTTTCCAGCCCCACTTAAGTGTATTTTTTAGAATAATCTTGTTAAACAACATTAAATACACTTTAATTCTCGACACCCAGTAAAATTTCCCTTGTGGGACCAAGTTGCCACCTGGGGTGACTTAGTCCCACTAGGCACAAAGTTCAAAATTATTTTAATTTTCTGGTGGGATTTCATTCTCTTAACCTTAAGGTCAGCCTGTGATGTGTTATTTTCAGGAAATATTGTAAAATCAAGTATAAATAAAGGGTTTTCCCCACATTTTTCATCTCCTACAATCTTCTAATTTCATAATTTCTTTAGTGCATTTACTTAATCATTCTCAAGCATTATCAAGTCTTCATTGGAGCATCCATTTGCATATCTTCAAATTTCTACATCAAGGGTTTGGTGAGTTGTAGCATTGCATGTTGTTCATTCATCATTCTCTATTTATTTCATTTCATTTTATAGGGTTTGATTACCAAATTGTGGTTTGACCAAGGTAAACCCCTATTCTCTAACCCTTAACCCTTTTTCCCCTCTTTGCATGTGTGTTTTGTAGGTCTTATATGTAGATTTGTCAAAGAGGAAAGTGTTAAAAAGGTGTTGTCAACTCATCAAAGTCATTCAAGTCAATAGAGCCCTAATTGAAGCTTGGAGACCACTTTCAACCTATTTTCTATAGTTTTAAAACTAGACACCTGTCAGGAAGAGCAATGCAAACTGATAGCTAAAGGTTCCTGCCTTGAATTTCTTGAGATTTTTCAGGTGGACTGAGTCACCATCTGTGGTGAATTAGTCCCATTGCCAGGCTTGAAAAGTTTTTTCTACATTTTTGGATAACCATTCGGTAGAAACCCATTTTGGCAGAATCTCCTTGAAACAGGACTAAGTCACCCAGCTTGGCATAAGTTTCCTAGTAGACTTCTACAACAAATTCTATAGGATTCAAGAAGCTCTCTGCATCAAATTTCATTTTATAAGTGCACCTCCCCAGTCTTGTTTATTTTTGTTATTGTTTACTTGCATTATTAGGTCATTTTGCATACATCACTATGTTTTCAAACTTGTATTTCTTAGGTTTTGCATTAATAAATCATTTATTTTATCAATTTATTTCATTTAGAAATTTTATTTATGCATACTTCATTCTTCCTTGCATTCATTTTGAGTGTAAACATTTCCCATTTTGGCCCATCTTTCTCCTTTTAGGAGAAAAACCCTAGAAGTGCAAGAAAGTAGTTGGGTGCAAAAAATTTTTTCCATAATTTGGTAGTTGTTTTATTAGAGTTTATTCATGTATTTATTATTCCTAGACTCTATTTAGAGTGTTGATGATCTTATAATAGAAGATACAGTATTTTGGTTGCAATTTGTGGGTTTGTTTGCCATTTCTCATTGTGCAAATTGTAGCAAGGTTTGGGGTTCTTGTTTGTTGTTGTCTTGAAAATTAAAATAATGAATTAAAATTGTAATATTATAATCAAGTCATGATTTTTCCATTGGCACAATGATTTATGATGAATTTTAAGATTATAGCTAAAGTTTCATTGTACCCAATTTTACTATTTGGTGCAAATTGGAAATATGAGGGTTTTCTTGTTATTCAGTTATCAATTGGTGTTGCTATTATTAACAGAAAATATATTGATTTTCAAAGAATTTTTTAATACATTTTTTAATCTAGAACAACATCTTGAAGTTTGGAGTTTGATGTGTGATTTGGGTTTTCAGCAGTACCTTCCAGTTTGTAATTTCTCTTGAGTTTTACACAACAGTTGTGCATTGTTGTTGGATGGTGTTATCAGTAGAAAATTGATTTATTCTCATCCTCATCTCAGTTAATAAACTTTCCTCATCTATTTTTCATCATTTAAACATAGTGTGGTGTAGTTTGGTGCAATGTAAAATATACCCGATTTGATAATTTATTTAGTATAAATGCAAATTAATTTAATCAAGATATTATAGTGGTATCAAAGATATGATCTTTCCATTCCATAGGGTAAATTAATTCATTGGATGATTGATGGGTTTCTTCAAATCAATGTTCAAGAGTGAGATACTTTTATAGTCGAACAATGCAAAAGAGGTTTCCAAATGGTATGAAGAGTATATATTTCTAACAGAAGATGTTCAAAGAAGTCTCTAACATTTTTTGAGTATTTAGAAGTGAAAGGAAGAAATATTCCTCAAGATAAGATGATCGTCAAATTATTTGAGGAGTTCCAGAGCTTTTTTGAAGATTTTAGGACTAAAGAATCGTTTTATGGGTTTTTCATATGGGATATAGAAGAGGAAGAATTCATAGTAAGAGAATCTAATGTAATGAATATTTTGAAGAATGATGAATGGGTGACAAAGTTTCAAGATGACCCCTAGGAAATACATGCAATAATGGAGGATAATGTGGTGCATGAAGAACATGAAAAAATGATAGCCTTGAATCCTAGCTTGGATTTGTTTGTTGAAGGTTCTAAGACTAATATCTACCTTGATGTCTCTAGTGCAACATATACTTATGATGGAATCTCTTATGTGCTTTTAGAAGATGGGTATGAAAGAGGTAAAGGTGATGATAACTCCAAATTATCTTTTAATGTTCATTCATATCATTTCATTGATGACATTTTAGGTGGATTTGTGGTTGGCCTCCAAACTAGTCCTATGGATAAAAATGTTGATGAAAATTTTCATCCTAGGAAGATGGAACATGACTCTCTGAAAAAGGAAATCACACATGAGAAGCACAATGAATACTTACACATTGATCATAGTATTAAACCCTATTTTACTTGGGATCCAGGTGTGCTTGCATATAAGTGTGATGAGGATCTATCTTGGGATGAGTTATCATTTCATTCCAATGATGTTTTTAATTCATCATACATGGAGGATGATATTGATGGAGCTAATTCTACATGGTATGTTAATGATATTGCTCACAAATCTGATTTATTGTTTCCTAATTCTAATTTTGATAAAAGACATTGGAGGTTTTGATTTAAAAAATATATAGTAGCCTTGTTGATGTGGATCGTCAACCAAATGCTACACATTTTCATCAAGTTGTTCAATTGGATGTTTATGAGGTTTGGGATAGCCATGGTGTTGTTGGTGATAGGTATGAAGAATATTTTAATTTTTGCATTCATTGTAATTTGGAAAAGCTTGACATGCATGAGGGAAGTTTTGGAAGAGAATTCTTGGTGTCTATTGAAATTAGAATTCAAATTTTATCTAGATTGGATGATAAACACATTCATGTAGAAATAATCATTCAAAATGCATGAAGGGATCAAAATGAGCTTAGTGTTGCTTATGATAATTTTCAAATAGTTAAGGAAACCAATGGAGGATTTAGTGTTGCTAAGGAGTTTCCTAGTTTTATCATCTATATTGAAAGAAAGTATATATGGGTTATCTTGTAACCCAACCTTGTTGTGAACGACCAATGTTTACAGCTCATAGATCACTTTTTGGAGCCGAACCTCACAAATGAAGACAAGCTTATGAATGATTACCTTATAGAGATAATCACTTGAAGGTGTTTTATGCTAAAATTTCTTAGGGCAGAAATTTCCTTGGTCTTAGATAACATGCATAAAATTTTGGGGTGTGGTATGCAATACAATCTTCATTTTGACTTTCAAATGTTTTTAAATCAGCAAAGGAGATTTTTAAGATATGTGCTACTAGGATCATATAAGAAGTGGAAATTTCAACAGGTTATTGATAATGAACACATTAATTTTGCTTCACATATTGAGTTGGTATCAAAATGCTTGTTGATATTGATTTGCAAGGAACACATAAAGTTCATGTTTATGCCTCATAGCTTGACTTACCAATTAAAAGTGAATCAAGAGATGACAATGCAAGAAGTATGGAAAGGTAATGCAATGGTAATAATCTCATATCATGTTCTAAACACTATATATATTTCATGTGCTTTTTATTTTGAGCATGGAGTTTCAAGAAAGAGAAATATTTGGTTTTTAATGCAAATAGTGGATTTCAAGAAGTTCGATAAAATGAGGTTCAAAGTTTCAAAAGTGGGATTACAAAGGATGATGGAGGATGACTTTCTCAAAATGAATGCTTCTTGGTATTTTGATTCCTTACATATAGGACATGGTATTTGCATCACAGTTTATTATTTTGATGATGTTTTGGTCACTAACATTTTAAATGAAAATGTGAAGAATGTCATGTTTGTGCCAAATAATCCTTAGGGGTTTATTATCTTGCAATTATAAATATTTTTGTTTATATCTTGGGAATTTAGAGCATCACAAAATGAGTTTTTTCGTTGTATTATTACTCTTATTCTACATTTTGGATCCTGTAGTCCAATAAAAGAGGCTAAAAAATGTCTACTCACAGGTTGAGGTAATGTTTGGGTCTTCAACTATGCATTTTAATGTTAGATATCTCAACAATGTTAAGGAGAATGAAAGACATTTTTATAAAAAAAATTATTGGTTATGATATTGATTGTATAGGATGTTATATCCATCCCAATAAAAAACAAGAATCAAAGCCATAAAATGAGAATTTTTTTTTTTAATTCTGAGATTCAAGTTGCCAAATCAGAATGCACTTCTAGCTAGAAATCCAACACACACACTGTTTGTATTACAGTGGGAGATTGTTTCAGAAGTGTCTTAAGGTGGAAGCCATCAAGAATGTTAGTAAGTTCTCTAACATGGTTGATCATGTCATAAAATTAGTTTCTAATTTCATGTTGAAAATTTTATATGAAGATTAGATTGTGTAAATTGTGGAAGAATCCAAAAAGTGCATAGTCCTCTGTAAGAAGGGCCTTTATGTTGAAATACCAATATTCATAATTTTATGGAGTTTGGAATGCTTTTATATGATGAAATTTTTTATTCTTCATATGTTCCATTACTTTTCCAAATCAGATTGGCATCTTTCAAACAACGGGAATATTGGTAGCAGTTTGTGATATAACCTACATTAAGTGTCTCCATGATTTCAAGGTAATGAAGGAAATTGTTTCCAAGATTGGTATCAAATACTATGGAGGATATATTTTTTGTTGTAACCATCCTATAGGCTGCATAACAGAGATTTATTTCTTTGATAATGGTTCCAAGATATTTTTGTATAGTTTTCTTGGTGATAGTGCACATACACAACTCTTGGAAGTAGTTGAAAGGAGGGGGTTATATATTGAAAAAATTGGAAGGAGCCATATAAAACATCAAGTAATATGGATTAATATATTGCACATTGAAATTAATATCAATGAAATTACAAAGAACATGTACATTCCTAAAGAAATTATGAAGATGTTTGAGAGGAAAGTACAACGATTCATAGGTATAGGATCACAATATGTTTTGCAATATGTAATGTTTGGTTATTTTTGGTATCATGATTTTGGAGCATCATTGTTGCAATTTATTGAGGAAAATAAATTTTTGGAAGGGAGGACTTGTAATTTCCCTTTTTCTGAAAGTTCTAAAAATAGACAATTGTTATTTTTAGGAAGTCAAGTTTCCAAAAATAGGAAGTTAGGTCCTACAGTAGAATCGGGAAGGTTTTCTCAAGGTGAATTAATTGAGATAATTTGTGAGGTTTATTATCAAAATTTTATGAAATATTTAATTAATCCAATTTGGTTGTGGCTTTTTGGAAAAAGGAAAAATGGATTTTTAATGGCTTATGAAGTAGTGCAAGAAATGGAAATATTTTATTATTTCCCTTGGGTGCACTTGATTTTTGCATTTACACTTGGCACTAGAGGTAACATGCATTAAATGAAAAAGGGAATCTCTCTGTGGTCATGATTTTGGGTCCCTAAATTGGAAATTGAATATTTTTCAATAAAATATGAATTTGGGCTTATTTTTTGGGGTATTCTTGTTGCAGATTTTGGCTAGGCATTTGCTCTACCTACAAAGGCTGATAAACCATTTTGGGAATAATCTCTAAGGCTGGAAAACCAAGGATATTTAGACTCAAGAATCATGGTTCTAAAGGTCTACAAGTATGAATTCACATAGGAGTTTCAGTGTTGAAAGGTGGTTTTTATGTGAATTCTTTGGTTGAGTTGTTTGGCAGGGTTTGTATTTTGGAATGCTTAAATTTTGGCATAGTTTTAGATTGCTATTTTTATTTTTATTTTTGTTTTTTTATTAGATTTTATTCATTTATTTATTCTTCCCAGACTCTATTTAGAGTGTTGATGATCTTCTAATAGAAGACACGGTGTTATGGTTGCAATTTGTGGGTTTGTTTTCTCTTTCTCATTGTGCAAATTGTAGTAGGGTTTGGGGTTGTTGTTTGCTTGTAATGCCCTCACCACGCAACCCTAGAGGAAGTTGCAATTCACTACTTAAATGCACCAATTTTTTTATTTTTATTTTTAAGAACAATTACATGTAAGATGAATACACATTGCCAACAACCTCTAAGGCCACGAGACAAAGATTACTATAAAATCCAACAACAACTACAACATTAATAAAAACTGAAACATTAATCACTTAAGAAAATGAGACAACATACATTCCATTCATAAAACTATACAATTTACATTCAAGAGTATGAAATACCCCTTGATTCCAATAACATAGTTTACAATAAGATTACAATACTCATTCCCTGAATGAGGCAAGTCCAACAAATAAGATTACATAATACAATTCCACCTCGATAACAACTGAGGGGTAATAAAACAAATAAGAACTGAGAGAACAAGGCATGAGAAGAAACTGATTCCCACGAGCTCTCCAACTGGAAATCATGAACACACGAACATGAAGAAGAACCAACGGAATAAGATGCACGCCACCCGACCACGTGGAATCCAAAAGGTTCCACTCCCTCCGTGCTAGGAGATAGTAACCAGGAATTCCTACCAAGATCATCTACCACTAGACACGGGTCACACAAAGCTGAAACAAAATAAATACAAGACCTCATCACAAGACTAAACGGTCAAACGTACAACTCTAGGTACGACTCACACAAAACTGTCATAGGTTACATTGCTTCCAGACATAGAATAGATCAAGAGTGTCACACATAACATATACAAACTGTTGACTTAGGAAGAGTGTCATCGCATAGTTCGTCAAGGGATATCCTATGGGAATCTTCCTAGGCCCCGGCCCCCACTCCACGGGTTATCCTGGTAGCCTCTACCGCATTCCCGGCACCCATGCTTACTCATGCGGAACCAAATACCTCTCGTGAAGACGAGATAGATGATCTTGCCATTCCAGGCCTTCCCGTCTCATCCCAAGTCTACAACAAGCCCTTGGGTCCATGAGCGAGGCATACTTAATCTTATTTAATGTTTGATGCATCCTAAACTTCTAAAAGTTTATTTAGTTATCACTGAATTAACCAACTTGCAAAGGGTTATCCTGGTGCCACTTTGTGCGCCGGCGCCCATTTGCAAGCCACTCTCCTAAGACAACACACATGGTCATAATCACAATAGGTGACCAGATAACACGACCTCTCCAATCCAAGGAGGTAACAAAACAAGAAAACTCACTCCAAACACTGGAGGAAAACAAGGTTAAAACCCTCTCCACACACTAGAGGAAAGCAAAGAACAAACCCACTCCAAACATAGGAGGAAACCAATTACAGAAACCCACTCCTTTCAAAGGAGGTACAAATCACATTACCCTCTCCTATTCCAAAGGAGGCACAAATTACAAAACCCGAACGTGAAAACGGGTGAAACGACATGGTGTCACATGCACATTTTCCCATGGCACATCAAAATTGACTCACGTACCACAATCCCAAACCAATACATGAACTCCTATCTGGAAGACTTCAACATTGACTCTATTCTCCCAACATTGAGGACGAACATTATAACACTACAAGCATTCCAGACAGTGAAGTAAACTAATGTTCGGATTTCCTAAATCCAGTCAAACACACTTTACATGACTTGCATTTATCCAATCAATCGAACCCATTTCATTTTACGACAAAGAAATATGCAATGAGCATATCACATATTCTAAATTTCACAACCATATTCCAAAAATCAAGACATATAAATAAATAACATCATTGAACTGAAATTAGACCAATCAATCACTCTATGCCTTACAATCATATACTGTAAATAAAATTACTTGATTAACAAAACATTTCCATTAAATAATAAGTCCTTCCTTTCTCTAAGTTTTGCCATTATATTCTATAATTAAAACACCTTGATAAATAGCACTTAGATCAACAAATCAGTCTTCAATTTCAACTCAACATTAAATAAATCAACTAAAACTCATCTCTACTTGAACACAATATATTTCAATCAATTATACTAAATAGTAAATGCACATATCCTTTTGCTGACATTAAAGAATTTAATTCCAATAATACAACTCTACTTGGTCAATCTATAATTAATCAAAATCAAATTTTTAGTAAATCCACATTTGACAAATACAATTCTTTGATTTAAATACATCATTCGTTTATCCTAAGCTCTTCAATTTTGTTCCATAGTTAAAGACCATAACCATCTAGGTGAACAAGACATTCATTAACCCTAAGTTTCTCAATTGTCCTCTATACTTAGAACGTTGTGCTATAAGACATCTAGATGAAATAAATTAATCTTGAATTCAAATTGGCATTAATGATTTAACAATCTGTTAATCATATTATCTACTCTATATTACCACATGGCTTACACACCAATGTGATAATCATTTTAGAGAAAGTTCTATTTTCGGTAGGCAATTATCATCTAAATGTGTACCCCTAAAAGATCATTCCGGGTTCCAAGATTTTCTATTAAAACATCATTTAAAATCCCATTAAATAGAACATATCTAATAATTTCATAAATTTTGATTAATCATATTTTATTCCTTATTATTTTGCATAACAAAATAGGTCTTTAATGTGCATGTAAATAATAACTTAAGGTCTCTTCTTTTGAAATTTACAACCATTTATAAAAATGCCAATTTCTTTCGTTATAATAACCCCATGAATTATTGTAAAATTTTCAACTAACATTTAACCTCTTTTAATTACACCGAATAAAATAACAATTTAAAAAAAAAAAAAAATATTTTATTTCCATAAGAATAAATTATTTAAAGTTAAATTTAACTCCCATTCATACATCTCCATAAATCATAATTTATAAAATTAACATATTATATTCATATATATATATAGTTTAATAATATATAAATATATATTGAATATAATATTATGATATTATCATATTATATCATATTTATATATTATAAACAAATACACATATAAATTAATACCTTTAAAAAAACTATAAACAAATTCGAAATTCTTTATAGATTTCTATTTTATTTTATATATATATTTTTTGTTTGAACGCTAAAGGAAGGGCCGGCCCTAGTTCATCACCGCCTTCGCGGGGTCGGTAGGGCTGGTGTTCGGCCATCGCCTGCCACCCATGGCGGTATTGTGCAGCACACAAAGATCCACGCTATTGGCGCGGAACTATGTGCTTCGTGACACAAGCTATCGCCTCAAGGAGGGCGGGTCAGTGGCCGAAAATACGCTAAGTCGGACTTCTACGCGTTAGTTATTGAGGCGCGGGGTTGGCCTCCCAGCTCTGCAAAAAAAAAAAAATTATTTGATTTACAAATTTAAAACCCAATTTAATCCTCCTCAAAAAAAATAATTCCTTAAGAATTTCACAAAAGAATAACCAGGGGCATTTTCCAGAAATTCAAAAAAATTGGAAACCCTAATATTTTAAAAAAAATAGAACTATCTTTTTCAAAAAGAAAAACTCAACAAACTTGTAAGCTTTCAAAGATTTATCACATGGTTTTATGGGATTCCAACAACCTTAAAAAAAATTTCAACATAGCATGAAGAGTATTTGATCCATTCTCAAAATAAACAAGCAAGATTAAGGAAAAAACCTGATTTTCTTTCAACAATTTGAATCCTTCAAGCATGGTGTTCTTCAATCCTTCCCTTGAATCCAACTTCAACCAAAACCTCCTCCTTCAAAATTCCAAGCAAAAACCATCCACACCCATTTTCCCAAATTGCAAGCATAAGAAAAAATTCATCCCCATTTCTTTTTAAAAAAAGAGCTTTTATTCAATTTATTTTTTTTGTCAAAGAAAACCCTAAAATTCCCACTATCTAATTTTTAATTCAAAATCCCATTTCCTCATTTTAATTCATTAAAAGGCTTTTCTATTTTTAAATTTTAAAACACTTTTAAATTTCAAATATAATTCTCATGTAAACTCATAATCTCCTTTAAATCAAATCTCAAATATGATTTCCATTACCTTTATAATTTAAATCAAATATTCAATAAACACAATATAATTCCTTTATTCAAAATTATTCATTAATAAACAAACCAATTGATAACTCAATCTAATTAATTAAATAATTCAATTCCTTAGTAACCAAAGAATTATTTAATTAATTTAAATCCAATTGAGAAACAAGATAAATTGCATATAATTATCGAAACTAAATAGATTAATTCATCCTTTGGACTATATCCACTATTAATCTAATTAATTAATAACCCAATCATCATTTTATTAATTTCATCAAATAAATCAATAAAATAAAGCACATTTCAACATTGTAACGAAACACATTTAATCATCAATTAAACTACGCAAGTCAGTTAATAAACTTTAAACTTGGAATTAAATAAACACTCAAGGGAAAACTTACCAAGTTAAAACAACTGACCCCAACGACAACCTCATAACACGCTATGACTAGGGTGACGATTTGGCTCAGAAAAACTAGCTACTATCTCCCAATCAATTACCGTTGGTAAATTGACATGCTCACACCTGTGAAACCAGGTGGAGTCGATGTCATGTACCTGCAAACCCGCAACAAAGAACATGTCGAACGTGCAACATATATATATATGTTAGGATCAAACACACTGTGAAGAGGGAATCTCAGAATTGTAGGGCGCTCGCAAGCGAGTGATACAATCTGCCCCTTTCACCAATACAGTATCTCTAACTGACGCATCTAACATCAATGATACGATCAATAGCATAAAACATCACTTAATCAGATATCTTCTAAGTTATTCTAAAACATGTCATTAAAATACATCAGAATAAGATAACATCACATCAACATATGGCTTCCAGGTTGTTTAACAGTCACCATCACAAGTACTCAAGTTCAAAAGTCTAAGCATGTTCAGACATAAACGTCACATTACGATATAATCATATGCATCACTAAACAATTAATAATTAAATAATCGCCAAGTTCACAGTCACATCATAAGCATAATCAGACATAAAAGAACCTTGCCGATCCAAATATCCCAAAATGGAGGGGTGTTACATTGCTACTGTCATGAACATAAAAATAATGCATTAAAATTATAATATCATCATCAAGTCATGATTTTTCCATTGGCACAATGATTTATGATGAATTTTAAAATTATCTAACTAAATTTTCATTGTACCTGATTTCACTATTTGGTGCAGTTTGGAAATTTGAGGGTTTGCTTGCATTTGGGTTATCAATTGGTGTTGTTATTAACAAAAAATATATTGATTTTCAGAGAATTCCTTAATGAATTTTTCTATCCATAACAACATCTTGAAGTTTGGAGTTGGATGTGTGATTTGGGTTTTCAGGAGTAGCTTTCAATTTTTAATTTCTCTTAAGTTTTACACAACTATGCATTGTTGTTGGATGGTGTTATAAGTAGAAAATTGACATATTTTCATGCCTATTTTAGTGAATAAAATTTCTTCATCTATTTTTCATCATTTAAACATGGTTTGGTGTTGTTTGGTATAATTTTTTATTTTTTTATTTTTTATTTTTTTTTTTAGATCAGCAGAATGGGTAGCACTAATTCCCTATAATCTGCGCAAAGTATACTGTAACTTTTTAACGGACTGGCTGGAAGTACACGCTCTCCTGCATTGTTCTTCGGACGGGAGACTAGAACTGCGGACTGGCAGAGCTGAACGAATTCATTTAGCCAACGGTAGCTAGGCCCCTTCCATGTTGTTTGGTATAATTTAAAAGATACCCAATTTGATAATTTATTTAGTATTTGTAAATTAATTTAATCAAGATATTATAGATAATGTTTGGAATGTTTATAAAACATTCATGAAGCTCATAAGAGGTATGTGCAATTCCAAAATTATTTTTAAAATGACTGGAGTAAGTGGATTGCCAGGGTTGGAGCACTCAAAGAAATGATTCCAAATATGGAAGGCGATCCTAATGCTCCAACAGGCATTCCAGATTCATTAAAAGGAATTGATTTAATAAGCACAAAATTTCAGATTTTTATGGAAACTTGGGTGTACAATTACAGAACAAGTTAAAAATGTTTAGAGTTATGTAGGGGCATGGAATTCCTACAATATTGAATGAAGAATGGGAGCTGAAATATTTTATCACTTGGAAGGAGATATGGGAGGTCTTTTCCCACATTTCAAAGGAGAAATCAACCTTGCAGATTATACTATGTTGAACACTACTGTGGGTGATATGACAAGGATTGAGGTCAACATGGATGTATTTGTTAAAGAGGACAAGGTATTAATTGATGCTAGATATAATCAACATAACACTAAAGTTCATAGATTGTTGGATACACAACGGCCTACCAAAGAGGAGTATAATACATGGCTTGGAAAGTTTACAAAGTAAGCCTTGGATGAAGTATTGTTAAAATATTATCTCCTCTTAGTTATGAAGTTGATGAAAAGGTGTGTTGATGTGGAAATGTTCTATGATCTTCCTTTTATTGCTTTTATGTTTTAAATTTTGTAGTCTTGGTGGGCACGTAGGAAACAATTTTTCTTGTGGAAAAGATATCTAGTTTATAGTTGATGTTGTTACAATGATGAAGGATACTCTTTGGAGGGTGGGAATTATATTCTTCGATAATAGGCAAAGAATTTTTTGTCTCATATGATTTCCCCCTTTTGGAAATGTGAATATAACTGCCTTTAGGGAAGTTTTAAAATAAAATTCAAATGTATGTCAAATGTAAATGTGACAATGTACAATTTGACCCGAATCTTGTTTGCTCCCTTATGCTTATCAAAGGGAATTCAAGGCCAATTGTATGAGTCTTTGGTTGATAGAGATTTTGATCTCATGTAAGATTTTTTTTAATATAAGAAGAGAGGAATAAAATTAGAGTTGAGTCTTCGGTTTGAATTTGAGTTTGTAATAGGCATAATGGTCTTATAACAGTACTAGCATTTCAATGAGAAAGTGAAAATTATGAAGTAGATTCTCTGCTTTTGTATTTTTTCATACGAATTATTAATGAAATGATCAAGGATCTTTTTATTAGTCTTCAATTATTTTTTGGTTGAATGTATTATTCTATCTTTGCTATAATTCAAGGATTTAATTAAAATGCTCCAATGAAATCATGGGTTTGTATAACTAGGTATAAGGATTTGGTAAGTGGTTTGTTCTAGGATATTTTAGTTGCTATTCTATAATGTAGTATCACAATAGTCTGGAATGCTAAGTATGGTTACTATTGTATTACAATTTGTTTCAAATTTGAATTCATTTCCCATGGATAAGGCATTGTTCTATTGCTTTGTCTAACTTTGACATTATTGAGTCATCCCTATAGTTCAAAGAACAAATTCATAAAGATACATATTTCATTCACCTTAAATTTTTTGAAGTTTCATATGTGGCCATCCATTCTCTACTTTAGGTGATTATTTGTTAGAGAATTAGCCATATTCCTGAAGGATTTTGTCTAATTTGCATTTATATGAGAATGTATATGTTATTTACAATGTATATGATAATTGGAACAAGAGTATCTTAAGGTACATTATAGGGATCACCCTCTTGGGTCTTGTAGAGTCCGAAGTGCAGAGGGAAATCCTAGCAAGCTTTCACTTGTTTGTTGGCTAATACTTACAATTATCAACCATTGAATATGGAAAATTCATAGATAATTATTGAGATCAAGTTTGGTTCATTAGAAAACACCAAAAAATTGGTGACTTTACTAGGGAAATGCTAGTCCAATGTATCTAGGTCAAATCTGCTATAGTCAGAATCAAATAAGATTCATTGTTCTTTGTTGTTTGAAGAACAGTTCAAGTCAATTCTCACCATAGGTTATGTCCAGTTTTATGCATCAAATTCTTGCTCCATTTTCCATTTCATATCAGGTTATGTTCAAATTCTTCTATGAAATTATGAGTGCTTCTCTAAAGTGCACGATATATTTTCATTTCCCCATATTGTGGGTGGGGACTTTGAAGTCTCTTGTGCCAGTGAAAATTTAGAATTCCAAAGGAGTAAGAAGAACTATGAGAAGAATTTTGATGCCATGAGAATAACCAGGAGCTATATGAAGAAGCACCCTGAGTAGAAACTGGAATTCGAGCCATCAAAAGACAAATAGTCAACCTAGAAAGCAAAGAACACTGAATCAAGTAGGTCTACTAAAAATCTTGCTAGTCCATCTCCTAATTTTAATAAAAATTATCATAATGAAGATGCTAATGAAGAAGAATATGAATATTGGTATACATAATACAAATGAGGAAGACCTTCCTACTAGTGAAATCCCTAGTAGTAACCTTGATCATAATCCTTTAACCTCAAGAGAGGAAGAACGATGGAAATTCTAGGATAAGGATGGTGAATTCTTAACCAAAAGGATAAATCCTGGGGGTGCTACCATTTTCAATTATGATAATTTCAACCCCAAAGGAGGCTCCCCTAGTAGAGCCTTAGACCATTCCTCTGAGAGAGAACCAATTAATCTCACCTACTATACTCCTAAACCTAGTGAGTTTGAGGACATCCTAGAGGATGAAGATGATATAAACAAGGATATACAAGCCTTGCAAGAAGAGGAAAATAGACTCAAGGAATTGGAGCTGAGACAAGCAATGGAAAGGGAGGAGGAAATAAGGGAAAAAAATTTGGATAGAAATTCCCTAGGAAAGAGGGTAGGAAAAAGGAGAGAAGTGGTAAAGGAGCAATCAACTCCTAAAGATCCTTCTAAATATATTGCTAAAGAGACCCCTAATCCTCCTAAGGTAACCATTCCTATGGGAACTTTTATTGCAAGCACATATATTTTTGTTATAGCCACTAAGGTCTTAGATCCCTTTGCTACTATTAATAAATGTTAACCTATAGATCATGGAACAAAACCTATAGGCTAGCCTAAGAAACCCACCCCAAATACACATACCTCATCCACTACTACATCCACCAAAATTATTCAAACCAAATCCATCACATCAAATGCACCTCCTAATCCTAAAATTCTAAATCTGCAATTAGCTAATGAAAAGTTGCAACAAGAACAAAGTAAAATGGAGATTGTTGTCGTAAATAAAGAAATAGAGAGAAAATTTGTATTTTTCAAAACCTCTATTCCTAATCCAAGAGCTTCAATTTCTAGTCATACTAACTATAATCCCTAATCACACAAAACTAAATCAAGTGGAAAGACCCCTAGTGGAGGTGGAGGAAATAATCACAATAAGAATACTCAATTTGGAAGTGGGGAAGGAAGTGGAAGTGGTGGTGGTGGTGGAAGTGGAAATGGGAAAGGTAACAAACAGACTGGTGATCAAGATGACAATGAACCCCATAATGAACAAAGAGATCAGTTCACTAGAAGGCCAATGCAAGTGGATAGGTACTAGTAATTATGCTTTGCTAGGATTCTTGGTTATCCAAATCAATTCCCTAAGGATATCAAGCCTACCTTGGTTAAGTTCTTTGTAAATAATGCAATAAATAGTGAGGATCACCTAAAATAATTTAAAAATGTAATGGATGACTTTGAGGTGGACACTATGGATGTGATGATGATGATTTTCATGAAATCACTTACTAAAGATGCTAAGGAATGGTATAGGTCATTGCCAATTGAAAGTATTGGTTCTTGGGAGGAGTTCAAGAGGCTTTTCAGATAATAGTATGGTGATAAAATTTATGCAAGATTCCTCCTAAATCAATTCAATAATATCTCTAAAGGTTCAAATGAGATGGTTGTTGATTTCAATACAAGGTTTTAGAAGGCCATGAATAGATTACTATTTGATTTGAGACTTAATGATAATGTGTATTTTTCCAACTATTGTAATGAATTTTATGCAAATATAAGCTATCTCCTGCTTGATAATAATCCTTAAAACTTAAGAGAGGATTCCAAGATTGAAGTCCATATTGAAAACAATAGGATAGCATCAGGTAAATTTGGGAGAAGAGATGATCTTCAAATCTTGAAGAACCCAAAGAAAGAGGAAAAGCACTCTACAAAGAAAGGAGCTTCACTAGAGGAAAAGATTGATAAAGTTGCAAGTTTTATGAAGGATATCAGCTATAGACTTGCAAGGAAAGAGAAAGGGCTTACAAATGACAAGACAATTTTTTAGAAAAATGAGATACCTCCTTGGTTGTAGGATCATCCTTATAACACCAATTGGCATAATGGAAAGCCAATTCAAAACAATCAAAAGAATACACAAAGTAAATTTTCCCCTGACCCATTATAGAAGAATTTTGTGGATTTTACTAATAAAACATCTTGGTGTGTTGTTTTCCAACTACCACATGCTTCTAAAAAATGCTCAGTGGCAAGATAGTTTGAAGAATAACAAAATCAATCAGAAGATTATGAGCCACTAGAGGAAAATTATGTGGAAGTACATGTACTTATGCATAGATCAGATTTTGTTGATGAGGAATGTTCTTCAAATGAAGAGTCACATGAGGTCAATGTTGACTACCAAATGCAAAAATAAAATTCGTATCATTAACAAATTTTTCCTGATGAGGATGAGGATGTTGAGAATATTATTTGTGCTATGGAAATAAATGAAGTGAATGTTTCTCTAAGTAGACCTTTTGATGAGAAATATGAAAATTTAACAAAAGAATTGGTAGCACAAGATAGAAACATTATAATATGAGGAACAGAGTTGTGAATTATAACCAAGGTAAGCCAGGAAGTATGTTCATGAAAGAGAAAAATGTAAAAAAGAAAGGAGCTAAAATAGTGTTGCAAGAATGGAAAGATTGAAGGTGTTGTCATTGATGTCAATTGATCAACTGGTTATCAACTGGTTGTTGTTGGTTGTATATGTTCAGGATATTGATAAAATTGTAATGAAGACAGGTTGCAAGTGTTGAGTAGTTGCTTCGGGTTTTGCTTCAGATTTTATCTTGTATTTGTATGGTTCAAATATGTTGGTCTTGGTTGTTGGAAGATGTTAAATCCATATTTTTGGTTGTTGATTCATTGTGCAGTGTGATTTGTGTTCACCAATTGTGAACTATGGTTTTCTATGTTTCTAGTTGAGGTCTGGGAGAAATGTTTTTGGTCTAGATTTTTCTTTGATGAAGTCTTATGACTTGCGGTTCTATAGTTGAGTTGCCTTGATTTTTTTGAAGATAATTTTGGTATTTGGAAAGTTTGTGCTTAATGTTTCTATGTGTTTTACACTAGTTTGGCCAACCCTATGTGGAATACTAATTTTAAAGTTAGTGAAGTGTGTTGGATCTATTTGAGTCCTTATGAAGCACGTGTTTTGGTCACCCTCATTCTAATTCCACCCTATAATTTTTGGTGTTGACTTAATTTGAATTTGAATTTGGATGGCTGACTTTGGATGTGTTTCAAAGTTGGAGATGGTATAAATATAGGATGAGTTAGTCATGAAAAACATACAAGAGTGAAGAAGAGAGATAAGTGAAAAGGAAAATAGCAAATAGATGTGACATTGATGCTATCAAGTGAGTGTTTGTGATGTGAGTGTGGTAGATTAGTGTGAAGCCTTAATGTTGAGTTTCTAGAAGTAGTGAGTTGAAGGTGAACTTTATCATTCATGCATGACTGTGAGTGATTTTGGTGGAATATTTTGTTGCATTGAGATTACCTTCTCTCTGTAACAAATCTTCTTTGTCTTGTTTGAATCTCTATGGCAGTGAGCCCTCTGGGTTATTAGCCCTATTGGACAGTGAGTCCTTATTCTAGATAGTGAGTCCTTATTTTGGTAGTGAGCCTTATTTCTTAGGCAGTGAGCCTCTTGTAATCGGTTTTGATATTCTCTATAGTGTGAGTTAATCCTCACCATGGTTTTTCCCTTATTGGGTTTTCCATGTAAATATGGTGCTATTGTGTTTATGTGTT
>VDFB02057861.1:0-45224 GCA_007258455.2 Sequoia sempervirens
AATTTGAGGAGAACAAGGACATTTTATATGAGTTCGTATGTCATCTATATGCTGGCTCGAATGACAAAATACAAAGGATTGACATACCAAGAGCCAATTGGAAGCGATCCTGATCAATTTAAAATGCATGAAGCTTGCAAGTAGCTGCATTTAACAAATACCTCTAGCTTCAAGAGAGTGAACGACGCTTTTACTATGCACATCACAAGGACTCTTCAACGGAGAACACAACAAAGGATATCCAAGGACGCCCAAAAGTTGATTGAGGAGTATGGGTATTGGTTTATCCAATTCTCGAAGTTCACTTATATCAGGCTGCAGGGGTTTACTTCTTATGCTTATAGATTGCCAAGATACCCCACAGACAAAATGGTGATGCTGGAAGTGTCTAGGCAACTCATTGCCTATGACAAAATCATAAAGAAAAGGAAGAAAGGAGGGCTGAACTTCCCTATTGTTATGGGGAATTCAATTGAAGAGTGCCCATCTTTCCAGGCAGCTAAAGAGGCAGAGGATGAACTACAATTCTTTCACCTCACTCTCCACAGTAGTAGACAAGACTTTGATCCTCATAGAAAGATCGGAGTAGTACAAGGTGAAGAATATTGACGCAAGGCTCATGTTGAAGATTTTTGGGTGAATGTAGAAGACGAAGCTGAAATTAGAAGGAGGATGTTCTCTAGGCTACCCCTGAAATTGATTAGAGAATGTGAAGTTATTCAAGTTCCGGACCAAGTGGATGAGGATACTAGCATTATTCACCCGGATTATGAGTCAGTAAAGGACATGCCGATCCCACCACTTGATTGGGCAGAACCAGAGATCACAGACTTGGACACATTGTCTATGCCAGTCTTAACATTCACAAGAAGCTGGGTTGAAAGACATGTTCACAGGCTCAAGAGCAAATCAATCCCTCTCACATACAACCTCATGGGAGATCAGAGGCCACCTACATCAAGGAAGAGAAAACAGGCCGTGCAAACTACAGAGCCACGGAAGAAGATCCCAATTCAGCCAGAGCCTCAAAGAACAGAAGAAGCATCACCTACACAGCTGTTGACTCACTCTTCAAGCATCCAAGAAGTTTCATTATTTGTGAATCAGAGGCAAGAAATGGAGGTCACTCAGCCATTTCCTGGGGGGCCGGATAGTCAGAGTGCTAATGCTCCCAGGAATGAGGACCAGCCGGAGGATGAGGAAGAAGAAACAGAAACCAACACTCAATTGGAGCATGTGATCGAGGCAGCCTTTGAAGATGAGAATTCTATGGAGCCTGGAGCCCAAGGTTTGGAGGAGGATATATTACAGTTGGAGGAAGATATACAACACATGGAGACGAAAGCGCCCCAACAAAATTTTGTTATTAGAGAAGAAGTTCATGAAGTAGAAGCAACGGAGGAGCAGCCACTTGTTGTCTGCAACACTCAGCAAGTTGTTCCAAATTGGCTCATGAATGCGATAAGAAGAGATCAAGAGGATGACATTGACCCAGCAATAGAGATGGAGGAGCTCCTTAACAGAATAAGTGGGTCACCAAAGAAGAAAAGAGCCAAAAAATACTCTAGAATTGAAACAGATGAGTCTGGTTCACGCACTCTTCATGTTGCAGTTTGAAGGGAAGAATGTGATCGAGATGAAGCAATGCCTGAGAATTACACAATCACTACAGATGAACTAGGACGTCCTACAAGAGCACAGGTGGTTGAGGAAGCTAAAAACTCCTTCCAGGCATTGAAGGATAGACTGCTTCGAAAAGGAGAAAAATATAAGAAGCTAAAGAAGGAGCATAAGGTGTTAATTGGCTATGTACAACATCTATCTCGTCCATGTGCCCAGGAGAATCCAACAATAGATCTTCCAACCAAGTTTCCATGGGAGTCAGTTAGCGGGCTTGAAGAAATGAAGAGGGCAATTCAGGAAGGAGACAAGTGGGTCGACAGAGTCCAAGTTGAAGCTGAGAAATTCATTGAGGACATTGTCTCTTCCTTTCAGCATGCCTCTAGCATCCTCTCTCATATGGAAAACATTGAACAAGCATGGAGTGATACTCACATTTTTTAGGACAAGACTATTCCACGCCTAGTTGCTCTGATGCATATGCCAGTGCAGACTTTGATTGAGGGAGGGGTAATTCAGGTTGGAGATAGGTATGATTTTCCCGGCTGTTATTCCGCAGCATTAACCAGTCGAGTTTTCTTTGACATGACAAGGTTTGAATCAGTCAAGGTCAGGAAGGCCATGGGAAACATTCGAGAAGGTATCTTCAACACTCTCGAGGCATTGTTCACAAAACAGTTAACTCCTAAGGAGGTGACAGTGGATGGCTTGAAGGGCAGACTGCACCCATTCTTCTCAGAACTAAGAACGTTTGCTCAAGTTGACTTTGAGAACGTGTCCACTTTCTCCACTATTATTCAAAGCACTCAGGAATCCATCGAAGCCTAGAGAAAATCTTGTATCTGGCAAGAGCAAACAATTGCCATCCTCGAGTTTCAGCTTAATCTCACTCCAACCATTTCAGAACAGGAAGTTCATGTAGTGTTGGCCCAATTTGTTGCTTTTGCGGTCAGAGAGAAGAACAATGGGAACACGATCCTAGACGAGAATCTTCTGGAAGGGTAGTGGGCATTAATTGCCCATAGTGGTCAAAGGAGGAATCTGTCATTTTGTGCTCATTAATTGCACCACTCCTCCACCTTTTGGCAGTTACTAGGGTAGAATCTAGTCTAGGGCTGATGTGGCTCAATCTGAGCCGTCCATTGTAATTCAATCTGGACCGTCCATTGAGATTGGCCAGCTATATAAGGGGCACTCCCCCTCATTTGCACATTCATTAGAGATTAGACATTAGAGATCAAAGACTATAGCAAAGAGACTAGCATAGTTTGAAGAAGAAGGAAAGTTTTCCTTTGAAAGCTTTGTAAGAAATTGTTGTGAACACTCTCCCAATATAAAGAGTTATCATTGATGATGGTTTCATCTTTTGTTGTGAGTAGCTAGCGAGGTTTCTTCATCCTTCTACTTCAAGTAGGACTTAAAGTAAAATAGCTTTTCATTTCATGCATAGAGTTAGTTATGGATTGTGGTGTTTGATTCAAGCAGGCTTCGTCTAATCCATACCACTAGCGAGCTTACTAATGGTAGGTTTGCCCTACGTGGTCAACTGGAATACCTTTCAAACTTAACTTCGATTATGATTCACATGTTTGTATGTGTCGTCTTGATGGTATTTGCATGCTGGGTTGTAATCTGAATACCTTTCGCTGCTCCCTTGAAGATTGCACCGACTTTGTGGAAGTTGTCCAACGCGAGGCAAAGTAGAGTCTGGTTGAAGTTTGTTGAGGTCAAGCTCCACACATCTTGCACTTAGACTAGGAAATAAATTTTCTAATCCCTGCAGCCATTCAATTCAGTACTTTCCTGATTAGTATTAGGAAACTCGTGCCTCATTGCCAAATCATTCGCATCACGTGAAAATCCTCTTTATCATTAGCCTGTTGTCTGTTGCATCGTAAACTTGTGAACAATTGTGTAAGTCCCCTCGTGAAAACAGAAAATCACAACGGACCAACTAAGTGTACTCCATTGCATCGAAGGAACTTTCGAGTTGAACATATGATCTCTCTCGCAATCTTAGCATACGGAATACTTTGATCAAGAGAGAATAGAGTAGCCATTGGACACTTTCTTCTGTTGTTTGGTGTAGGTCACAAAACACACATCAACACCACATCAACACTTCCCAACCCTTTTCCCATCACAACTTGTTTTATTATTTTTTCTAATTTGATTATAATGCCAAGATTTAACACAAAAAATAAAATATACAAGGGAGAGGAAACAAGGATGGTAGGTTGTCTGAGGATCATATGTCTAGTAACAAGGATTCCTAACATATTTTTAATTACAAAAATCTAAAAATCTAATCTTCCAAAAATCAGCTTTAATTACAAAAGCATCCTTATCACTTATAAGGACAAGATAGAAGATAAGTCTAAATCATTAGTGATTATCTATACTTTATTAGGCTTATTTAGCTAAATAAAAAGACTTTCACTTCAATCACTAAAGTGAAATATAAAATAGACTAACTCAAACCACTTGAACTTTTCCCTGCATGCTCACACTAAACCTGTGCGGAAGTGTTCCTATCCGAGCTAAAAACTCAACACATCGTTCATTGGAAAAGAATAATTTTCATGTTTAGAATAGTTGACAACAATTTTACAACTCAAGTCTATCTCTAGGTTGCACTTGGATAGTGTTGCCTTCTCAAAGAGACCGAATTCTGTTCTCAACATAGAGTCAATGAAGTTTAACTGAAACAAAATAACACAATGGTGATGAAAACAGAGTTAATGATTATTTCCTGTATTGATTTGCATAACTCCAAGTTTTTACTGATATTTCATACTTAATCACATTCCTAAAAGGAAGGATCAGATGTTAAGGTAGCATTACATTAATATTAACTAATCAACATTGTCAACTAGGAGGAGCTCAGTTGATGAAAGTATGGAACTTTCAAAGAGGAGACTGAGATTCAAATCTTAAGGAAATAATTTAAGATGAAATTGGGTATAACATCCAACAATCTAGTTGTGGTGTACCCTAGTTGACGAGGTCAGGTTGAACTTTGAACTGCTAGGTGAATTTAGCAGAAAAGGTACTCCTTAATCAGAGTATGCAAGCCAAAGGTCACACCATAAGAGGAAATTCCCAAATCAAAAATGTATTATAAACATTGTTAATTTCCATTGGTTGTAAAACAAAATAATTTTGCGTGCATTTGAGCAAGGAGACTCTCCAGTCTTCCAATCCAACTGGGATATAACTTGATTATTCTGCCTCTTCAAATGTTTTCTTTTATTTTGTCTTTGCAGAAACTAAATTACGTGTTCACAGTTTCTAATTATATAGATCATTAGGCATACTAGTCAATGTAACCAATGACATGATTCATGGGCCAGCATAAGTGGCTCCTTAGGATATTCCCATAGAATATATAAACCTTATCTATTTTCTCTCTATCACAACCTTGTCTTTTGAATTTCAAATTGTTAACTTGGTCAGCCATTACTCTATGGCCTTTTCATTTGTGTAAGTAGAATTATATTAACAAAAAAATGATGAAGCATAAATAACATAAACAGATCAAATATATCCAAAGAAATCACCTTAATACTAATTCGAAGGGAATTGATGGATGTTTCTATTAGACACTTCTCTGCCTCATTTCGACATATAAGAACCTGCCCAAGCAGATAATACAAAGTAAGAAAAGAAAATAAGAAAGCCTAAAATCAGTTTCAATACAAATCAAATGTTGATTATTTTCTGCTAAATTTTGCATGCTAAAATACCTAGGCTAATTGTAATCACAGCATTCATGAGTATCTAATACTTATTGACAAAATCAGAGGAATCATTTTGAAATATTGATTAGCCATTCAAATTACAAATGCAATCCACAACTTGAACGAACACAACACTTAGATCTTTTTATGGCCAAGCAAAGGCATCTCAATACTCCTTGAAAAGTTACATGACATTTTGACAGTATTATAAACTGTCGATAACCTTCCTAGACCTCCAACTAACTAAAACCAGAATCTAGCACAATAGGACTGTCATGCAATGTGCATCTTCACAATAAACTTAAGGAACACATGTTTAGCCATAATCATGATATATGATGTAGATATATATTCATAAAGGAAAATGGACACTGACCTGAAACACAAAGAACTAATTATTCAACAGTTCTTGCTCAAGAATGTTACAGTTTACTTCTCAAGACAAATTAACAAATGACTAAATAGAGTCAGTCATTTTTCAGTATACATGTATTCGAAGGACAGATGTTGGCATGATGATTTAGCTATATGAGATGTAATAATAAATCATGTCTTATCCATATCTGGGGATTAATTGTGTCGTGATATTAATATTGACCTTTATCGGTTATCATGTGCACGTGGTTGTGGTAGGCGAAGTGAACAGGTGATTGTGCACAGAGATTTAAAAACTGGCAACTACTTGCTTGACTCAGGTATAGTTGCAGTTTGAACATGCTCAGCAAGTTTTTGACCAGAACTTCCTGAAAAGCATAGAAAAACTCACTGAAAACTTGCAAGTCTGCACTAAAACTTGGCCTACATCAAAACAAATCAGTCTTCCCCCCAAAAAAGTCATTTTCATCATTTTTTGCATCATTGATTTCAAGCATTTGACATTTTTGACATATTGGAGCATTGAGTGTTTGTTTGCAAGTGATTGGGAGTGACTTCTTTCCAGCCACATTTGATAGGTATGTAACTTCTTTCCAGCTGTCTTTTTGGCATTCATTCTCAACTTCAAGCTGCTATGGTTTAGTTATTTTGTATTCTATTTCTGGTTTTCAGTTAGTTTGTAATAGCTGCTAGGGTATTTTTCAAATTTTTCTGTTGTTTCCATTTTGCTAGTTTTAAATTTAATTTGTTCAAAAACAAAATAGCATCTAAAAGTAGATGTGGCAACAAACCTGAGGACCCTACTTGGAAACATGGATCATTAGGTATAGATTAAAAAACAATAATTTGCAAATATTGTGGGATGCATATGAGAGGAGGCATAAATCACCTCAAATATCACCTTGCACAGATCAATAGCCGAGATGCTGTGACATGTAACGTAGCATCTGATGAGGGTCAGAGAGAGTTTAAAGCTCTCTTTAAATCTTATGATCAAAAGAAAACAAAGAAAAAAAGGACAGCAAAGGTATTGGCACCTGTCACAAGTTCTACAAGATCAGAAGGAGAACTAGGTGGCTCTTCATCTTCCTTTGGACCATGGATACAAAGATTTCAAACTTCAAGCAGCTGTAGTTCTAGTTATTTTGTTCCTTGTAACTATGAGTTGAGTGGGCTATTTTTGGAGGATGCAATAAAATACACAAATTGGCTAGTAAATGAACCAAAAAAAGGGCTGCAATATTTTATCTGATGGGTGGAATATGACAAGAATTGCATCTTAATCAATTGTCTTATGGCTTCAGGAGAATAGTTAGTGTTTTTGAGGTCAGTTAATGCCTCCAATGAAAAAAAAAAAGCCTTGAGACCTTGTACAACATATTGTATGATATGGTGATGGAGGTGGGTGTAAATGTGGTAATTGGTAGACTTCTAGAGGCAAATCACCCTACATTATTTTGGAGCCCTTGTGTCGCCCACTGCATTGATCTTCTCCTTGAGGACATAAGGAAACTAAGATGGATGAAGAACAAGGTGGAAGATGCAAGGAATGTAAAAAAATACACTACAACTACACATGGATCCTAAATCTCATAACACAACACATGCATGGTAAGGACCTCATGCAATCTAAAGTCACATATTTTACACTGGTTTCATCACATTGCAAAGAATCACAGCCACAATGTCTGAAAATCGCACAACAAATACTAAGAGGAGGGGGCTGAATCAGTATTTGAAAACTTTTAAAACTTTAAACCTCACAAACCATATAAATCAGAAATCAGATCATTGAAAGCAACATAAAACCACCATGAACAAAATGAACACCGTTTTTCACGTGGAAAACCCTTTCAAGTAAAAAACCACGGCACAATATTGCTTTTATTATCTTCAAAGGGCACCAACCCTGATTACATTTAGTGAGCACCAACCCACCGAGAGCACCAACTTCAATGTGTCAAAGCACCAACTCCAGCATGAGCACCAACTCTGAAAACACCGAAGCACCAACTACGGTGGTTGAAGCACCAACTCCAGACTTTGAATTCAAATCTGCAAAACACTGATTTCAAGCACTGCCTTCACAAGAACTATGAGGCTCACAAACACATGCACACTGTCCAAAACTGCAGAGACTATCTTCACCGAACAGCAAAACACTCATTTCACAAACTCTGAAAATCTGATTAATAGACTCAGAAATGCATCCTTCAATACACATATTCATCTCAATCTAATCATTACCTCCTAAAAACTCCTACACAAGGCGGCTTCACACAGCTTAATATACTTGAGACTCAACTTCACATATATGAACAGCTACAAATACTCGTGCTATATAATACCGTTCACACTCAAAAAACAATCATGAAATACTTCAAAACATGATCTGCTCAATATCTCAATACATTCGGCCACTGCACAACCTCAGATAAATACCTTCAAAAATTTTAAAGCTCATGGTAACTCAAACGTGTAACTCCAAAGCTTCAATCCAATATCAACTCCCATAAGCCGATATAGACCCTTTTTTATATTTGCACAAAACTCAGTCAGTAGAGGATATCAATGATCCATTTAGAAAGATATCGCTCAACTCACGACTTTACCAGAGAATAAGTAATATTTAATACACTAAATTCCACCTTTTTTGTAGCTTATTTTTTTTATGAAGATTTCGTCAGCATAAACAGAACCGGTATCCCCTTTTTGAATAATTATCAGATTTTTAATAACCAACACTTTAAAGAGAAAACCAACGCCAATCCACTCAAAGGGTATCGCACCTGTCACCACACTCAAATTCTCTTCTCACTCATATTCAAATCAAATCCTGCCAAAAGATTAGCCGCTGAAGGAGATATCGCCTAATTTTTCCGCTACATACCAAACTGAGAAATCTCAAAGAATACTTCTCCATCAGGTATTTACTATTTAGTCAGAAATAAAATAAACATATTTTTTTTTAACCACCAAAGATAATGCATCGCCCTAAATTATTGGCAATAATAGAGACTGACAAAATTTTATAAAGACCACGATTTCACAGAAGTAACCGACACCAGGAATAGGGGAGCCGACACAACATTTCATAAATAATCTGGCGTTTAAAAAGAGACCATGATGGGCTGATGAATGTCTATGCAGGAGGAAAAATATGTCTCCATTATCATCACTCCACTTAGCGCACACTTCGCACCAAAACTCCTATTCACAGCACAGAATTATGAGTTACTCTACGTGCATCAAATTTTTGCCACCCACTACCAACGCATACATAGAAGAAAAAAAATCACTCCGCCAATGTAAATCTCCTTTTCATATGCCCCCAAAAGCTCTTTTGATAAAAATCACGCACCACCACACTCAAAACAGTATAGGAAAATATTTTTGAAAATGTCTCAACTAGAAGAGAAGACATTATTTCCAAAAAACGTCTGACTAAGAATCACGAGCTCAGATATTATGCCTCCTCTTTGAATGCAATTCAAAACTAAATGAATGCGATTTTATTATGTTGCTGCCCCAAATTCGACCTCTTGCCACATCTAAAGGAGGTGATTCACGTTTGAATATCCATGAACTCAGTCTATGAAAGAGAAACAACCATTGCCGCCCCTCAAACACGATGAAGCATTTTTTACACGCTTGTAAGAGACCTATTGTCTCTAACCTCTGATAACTGATGCTGAGTGATGAGGGTTTGTAATTTTTTTGTGTTTTTGATATAATATTGCATAAATGACAAATGCATGAAATGTCGGAAACAAAGACTAATCTAGAAAATGTAAAACAATTACAAATGCTGCAAGCATATATCTTTATTCATTTATTCTTCAAAGATTTTTACAACCAAATGCATACCCGGAAACAATCTTTTGATCTTGAAAAGATGATGAAACCCTTATTCTGAATCTCTCCTGTAAATCCAATGAAGCACAATCCGAAAATGCATTCAAACCCTTTTCGAACATCTTCACAAATAAGCTCGATATTGACTCCTGAATGAAGCCAATCCACGGGGCAACCTTTCAGAAGATCTTTCAGAACCTCAGTTATGCCAATCACTGAGAGTTTTCGTTCCCAATGATCTAGAATTCTGAAAACCCTAGGTTTCCATCCTCAAGAGCCAAGCTCTCCAAAAGCACAAATCCAATATGTAAAATGATCCAATGATACCTTCATTTCTTTTCAATGGCATTTATATACTTCTCCAAATAGGTCAATCCCTTCTAGAAGTCTCTTTTAAATCATTTAAAATGATATTTAATATTTGTCTTTCACTTTAATAAATGCTTCAATAAATGGGCGCTCATTAAATATTATTATTTAATGTACTTTAAGTGACCTTTTGAGGGTCATGGCCCCATCAAACATAAAGTGAATTTAAAACCTTATAATTGCACTTTATAATTAATTATTAATAAAGTAATCACTTTATTAATAATTAAATAACATAACTCCACAAATGATCATTATTTCTCAGTTCCATCTAAACCTGGGAGTTAACCATTGTATCCACTGTGCATCCAACTGCCCTTACTAGAAATAGTAAAAGAGTCTGTTGTGACAACTCACACATCGCCCCATTACAGAGTAGGGATGCCTATTACTACGCTTTTTTTTCATAGCATTTGCAAGCTGCTTATCACTAGTCTTTACAATAGAGGTCATCATTTTTTGAGAGAGGTCGAGTCGATCTTTGAGAGTCATATGAATTAAAGTTGAGAATTACCATTGCACGAATCGGTCGTAAGCGTAAAGCTGGAAAGGATTCAGGAGAGGATTCGAGGCGGATCACACATTACTTTGGAGCGATTACGGCACTTCTACTTTTTAGGGAATTTGTTTTTTTTGCTTTTTCACTTTTTCATTTTTGACATTTTTGGACCAAACTGGGTTCCCTATTTTTTGGGGATTTTGCTTTTTCTATTTTTAGAAAGTCAACCTTGGTCAACGAGTCAATGTTTCCACTTTTAGAACAAAAATCGGCCAAAAAAATTGAAAATCAAAATGAAAATACGAAAAATCAAACAAAAATCGGAGAAAAGCATGAAGAAAACAAGGGAAAAATCAGAAAATCAGTTGAAATCATGGGAAAATCACCAAACTGAATCAATTTAAAGACATGAAATTCATGGAAAATGGCCTTGGTTTGGAGAAATTCGCCCTTGCCATGAAGATCAAGGATGGTGAAGAAGTTAGCAAGTCCGCCATAAAATGGCAAGACATTCCCAAAGTCCGCCATGCCTTGATGAGAGAATGTCACGCCATTAAGGAAGTCAACCCTTAATTTGAGGGACGTGGCATGAGAGCAAGGAAGTCCGCCCAAGCCTTAGTGAGAAGATGGCATGAAGTTTTGGAAGTCAGCCCTTAATTTGAGGGACGTGGCATGAGAGCCAGTAAGTCCACCCTTGCATAATGATAAAATGGGTAAGGCACAAGGAAGTCCACCCTTGACTTGGCATGCCTTCTCCAAAGTCCGCCCTTGACTTGGCATGCCTTCTCCAAAGTCCGCCCAAGCCTTGGCAAGACATTTGTGAAGTCTGCCTAGCATAAGAAGAGGGAAAATTGAAAATTTTGGCTAAGTATTTGATGCCTTGGAAGGAAAATTCGAAATTTGTCTAAGTATGGAGGCCTAAGAAGAGGGAAAATGCGAAATTTTGGCTAAGTGTTTGACACCTCGGAAAATGAAATTTGAATTTTGGCTAAGTATGAAGTCAAATAATTCACGTAGAAGTCCACCTAAGGCATTGATCACATGGAAAAAAATTCATAAAGTCTGCCATCAAGTGGAAAGGAAGTTATGAGGTCCGCCTAGGCATTGAGAGACATATGGAGAAGGAAGTGTCAAGACAATTCTGAAGTCCGCCTTTGCATCATGGCATGAAGGTCTTGAAGTCCGCCCATGCACTTGAGAGAAAATGTCTTGCCTAAGATGAAGTCCGCCCACCTCTAGGAAAGCAATGACTAAAGCACTCCAAAGTCCGCCATGCACTTGTCCAAGAAGCAATGAAGTCCGCCCAGCCAAGAAAAAAAAAAGGAAGACTCAAATTTGGCTAAGTATTGATGCCTAGGAAAGGAAAAACTTGTGAAATTGACTAAGTATGGATGCTTTGGGAAGAAATTTTCATGAAATTGGCTAAGTATTGTCAAAATATGAAGAGGAAGGATGAGAAATGGCAAGCTAATCTTGAAGTCTGCCAAGACATGTCCAAGCCACAAGCAAAGTCCGCTTGGGCAAAAAGGAGAAATGTCCAAGTTTAAGTAAAGTCCGCCTAGCACATGGAAGAAATGGCACAAGCCCTTCAAAGTCCAACTTACCTCAAGCAAGGAATGTCCAAACATTAATGAAGTCCGACTTTGGCACAAGGGAGAGAAAGTTCGACCTAGGTCAAGATAGAAGCAATGTCCAAGCTCAAGTGAAGTCAGCCCAATGAGAAAAACTCAGAAAATTGACTAAGTGTTGGAACCTTGAGGAGGGAAATCCAGAAAATTGGCTAAGTATTGGAAAGAAAACAAGAGGAATGAAGAGGAAAATAAAGAGGAAGTGAATAAAATCCTTGTCCAAGGATGGAATTTGTCCTACATAGCACAAGCCAAATTCAAAATTGAAGACAAATCCACAGGAAAAGTTCATCCAAAACCTTGGCTAAATGTCGAATGGTCCACATGAAGGTGTTACAAAATGAACTTGAATATGGCTGTGTCAGAAATACTTCACGGAAAATTCCAATTTCCTCCATTGGTGAAATCACCAGGAGGAATTCTTCTCCAAATTCAAGGCTTGCTTGAAAGAATATTTAGAACAACTTGAAGTTTCATCTACAATCTAGACTTTGTTGAAGCAATCCGAGGAACCTTCTTAAGTTTTCATCTTCTGAAGAATTAAAAACAAACTTCCAATCAGAATCAGATGGTGACAAGAAGAGTGTTCCAAATAGATCTCCATACTTAGACAATTTCTCCGCACAAATTGGAGAATTCAAAGAGGAGATTCCAAGGAATAGCATTAACCTAGTTCAAGCAGGAGGAATTTCAAGGCAACCAACTTCAGAGTCGGGCATGGCTCCAGGGGAGACTTCGAACCTCAAAATTCGGTACAAGAGTAGAGAAGAAATCAGAGTCTCAAAAGGAATCCAAGATCCAAGCTAGGAAGGAACAAGCGCAAAGGACAGAGTCATGGGCAAGGAAAATATTCTAAGGCAAGCACGTGGAAGAAAAACAAAGCAACCAAGGAAGGCATCCAACACGCTAAGGTGGCGCCTCGTTCATCTTCCAACCAATCAAATTGTTTTGAATCAACATGCAACAGCGTTCTATTTTATTGCTGATTTATATTTAGCAGAAGGACAAGTGTCTCCAAATGTAATTTTCTCATTGGTCGAGAGGTAGTTGGTTGTGACAAACCCTAATTAGGGTTTTATTGTGTAATCTCGGTCATTGATTCGAAATCAATCTTGGCCATTGAATTGTAATTGGGGAGCCTATAAATTGAGCTCGCCCTTCATTTGTAAAGTGTGAGCGGTGTATGAAATTGTTGCATTAAGACTATTTCCGATAATAAAAGCTCTTATGCATGATTTGCTTTGAACCACTTTTATTGTCAAGTAGTGAGCAAGGTTGCATAACTTCTTCTACCATAGATTAGAATTAGATTACAATTAAGTAGAATTTGCTTTGAATGTTTGTTAAGTGAATGCGAGATTGATCATATAGATTAAATGGTGAAATATTGCTCATACTTTCTTCGGATGGATGATTTTCATTCGATGCGTAAAGTTAGCCTGAGCTTGTGATTGTGGATGCTTAACTTTGGTCTCATTCGAGGCTTGAAAATTATAATCACACCCTTTGAAGATTGCATCCACTTTGCGTAGTTGTCCCAGGGAGGCGAAACAAAGCATGGTTATTCCTTTCACTTGATCTTTACTATCTCTTGAGGTTCTAGGCATAGCTTAGATCCTCTAAACCCTTATCTTTTTCCTTTTTTTTTGAGATCCAAACTAAAAGTCCCAATCGAAGAAGACTTTAATGATAAATTCGTCTAAGTCCCGAACTTGTGAGAAATTCTTTAACGTAAGTCCCTTTGTGTATTACCAGCATATCACAACGCCCATTGAGCTTATCCACATGTCATGACGTAACGAAAGAAACCTTGGAGTCGCCATATGATCTTCTGCAATCTTAGCATACCGCGGGTTGTTTTCAAAGGATAGAGTGTCTTTGGACATTTTATTACATTATTGATTGCGTGGATGATAAAGCGTACACCAACAATACTTAACTAACTTTTCAATACTTCCAAATAGAATTACAACTAATCAATTTATGCTAAGTAATCATTGCAGATTCTTTAAGAGAGAGAAAAGGGTTTCAAGAGTTTATAGTTAAGAAGCTGAAGCACTTGCTCTTGACTTCGTCATCATGGGAAAAGAAGATATCATCAAGGGCTTTACCGCCTAACTAAAGACCTACTAGTCTCCCATGTTCCTTCAACTGAAGGAACCTGTCCCTTCTCGAGGGTAATCAACAAGGATTGTTTGTCATCATCTCTCTGAACTTGGTGTCAAGGACTTATACCTCTTGATCGACCTTACTAAAGGTACCTCCCAACTAAAAAGGTCACTCTGATCAGTGGTATATCTGGTACTTGGTAGCTGACAAATGTTGAATCTAGCATCGTACCTTGGCCAAGGATTTTAATATTTTCTGGCACTCCTATGTCGATGCCTCTGGCACTATTGTGTGAACATCTCTGGTACTCTTGTGTCGATGTCTCTGGCACTACTATGTCGACATCTCTAACACTCCTATGCCGTCAAAAATCTCACCCTTGATAATCTTACAACATCTGGTTAATTATCATTCTTTTCTTAGTTCAAGATTATATCTTAATCATAGGATTTAACATCACAATAATCTGTTAAAGACCTTTTCTTAAGACTAAGCTATTTTCATACTCTTTAAGAAAGAGGAATTGGGTTCTTTATCTTTTCATCTCTTGGGTAGCAAATTGTTTTACAATCAAGGATAGCTTAACAATTTATATCTGTTGAGAAGGAGATACCCTCAATCCCTTTGCAAGGTAGGTCATAAGATGAACACAGCTGAAAAGAAGTTGCTCTTGTTACCACAACTTGATTCAGAATCTTTTCTCTTAAATCGAGATCAAATCTTGACCTTAAGGATTATATATTCAATGTCATGTTTTCAATTCTTCCTTCTTGATTCAAAGTTCAACAATTTATATCAGATTAAAATATGATCCTGCAATATTTAGTTTGACACTTGTTTACTTACAGGTTAGGATTCTTTTCAGACCCTTTAGGACACGTACACTTCCTTATTTGTTGACAATCAATTGTTTTCATCTATAGAGAAAAATATAGAGAGGGAGAGTAGAATAAGCTAGTTCATTATAAGATTCACCAGTCTTAACATTAAAAGTCAAATAAGCATCTCAAATTTGCGAGGAGTTACTCTTAATGAAATCAGTAATATAAAAGATGAAGTAGTCTTGTAAAGGCCAAAAAAGATAATTGCTTACTGAATTTTCATGTGACTTGACCCATTCACCGATTTAGAAAACAGAGTGTACTGGACTCCATTCTAATTATCTTAGCCCTTGAATAACAAAAGAGAGTGTATTAATATTGGCATCATTGAGACAGAGGTAATAGATCCGTTTCAATTACTTCAGGAACATAAGATTACACAATATTATATGTATTTAGAAGAAATCCGAACAATTGGTAGAATGAAAAACTAGGTCAAGATTCAGTTTACTGAATAAATTGAGATTGTCAAGTATTATCAATTCGTTTCCCTCAGATCCTAATAATTTGGAGTTATAAATCTTCTAATACCCAGACAAGGTTTGATCACAACAAGGAAAAGAATAAGAAATCCAAAACCCTTTCAGTTCTTCTATAGAGAATCAAGACGTCAATTTAAGCTCACAACCGACAGAGGAAAACATAAGTATAATGGATTACGTAATTATCTTCAGGTTGGCATAACTTTAGACCCAACAAGAGAAAACAGATCGATGTACATGACTCAACAACTATCTTTTTTTTATGTAATATATTCGGTAGAAAGGAAAGCATCTCGAATTATTTTCCAACATAGTGATAGAAAAGATTACATCTGATGATTTCTAACCAAAACTTTTGCACCATCGAAAATACTCAAATTAATTCATCAATACCATATTCCGTGGAGGATTCTATTCGTTACTTGCTGGAGGAATGGAAGTCGTAATTGATATCCACGCTCTTTTCACCACATCTTCAACAATCCCAAAGAACCCCGATGCCCTCTGATGAGGTAGAAATACAAGACTCTAGGCAAGATTTCATATCCACTATTCTAGATTGAAGTTGAGCTAGCGGACACCAGATTCAAAGTCTTGGCTTCATTAGAGCTTGACCTAGATTAATATCTCAAAAGTCGCCAACCAAAAAGGAGGAGGAAAAAAAGGAATAAGCTCGAGCAAACCAATAATTACAGAGGAAGAGAGATATTTCCCCAACTGTGAGAAAGAAGCTTATGCACAAAGAAATGCCAAATTCTGAGATTGAACCGATTCAAAAACAGTAATGGAAGATTTGAACGTAACCACAGGAATTTGTTCCACCTACTGGAAGAGAGAATCCCAAAATTCTGGAGAGATGGGAAAAGATGATGAATGAAAGTCTTTTTCTTTCCCATTTCGAAACTCCCCTTCCCAGACCGCTCAAGAAGCTTTTCACCTACCCATTCTTGGGCGTTTCACTATTGCGGGTGATGAGCTTCCAGAAGCCCGGCCCAGGCCCGCCGCCAATCAATTTCCATTAAAATTTTGAAGCCAAGATACATTCGATGCCAATGTTTAATATTACAAAATTTAAATTGATATTCTTTATTGATTCGCTCCTCCCCAAGTATTCCAATATTTAATTTTATCATTTATTAATCAATTGCTTACTTCTTTTTAAAATCATAAAATATATATATATATATATATATATATATATATATATATATATATATATATATATATATATATATATATATATATATATATATATATATATATAGAGAGAGAGAGAGAGAGAGAATAATTAAATTGAATTGTTTATGGCCAAGTTATGACTTAGATACTTTGTCATACACCGACTCGAGACAAGATGACAATTTTTGATCCTCTGTTAACCACTACCTCTCCCTGATGACATCTTCTTTTCCATCGCTGTGTCGTCAGTCTTGCATCCACTGATAGATATTATGGTTAGAATGTTCACAACAGCTATAAAAATATGTATTTAAATATCAACTAATAAATACATTCAATTTCATGTGAACAAGGAATTCACTTGCCATATAAAGATGGTTAACTTCATAGTTACGATAAATAAAAACATCTATTCTATTCTCAATTTCATATTCACATGAAACAGTTACTTGCAACTAACTTTGCATCCAAATATCCATAACCAAATTCATAGTCTCAATGTAAGGGATGTGACATACTCCTCCCCTTAAGAATCATCGTCCTCGATGATTGTTTATTCTAAATTTAAACATAATCGTAATATAAATATAGTGTTCTCAATTGTTTGACAAAAGATAAGGAAATTTTTGAATGCTTTCTTCATAATCCTCCTAGGTGGCATTCATTTAGTTTTTCTATCTGTTAATAGCTTTCACCAATCTTTTCTGATTGGTTTGTTTTGTTTTACCATTTCATATAACATACTAGGACTAATGCTAATCCTACCCTCTAGCTTACCCAACTTATAGGAATTTGACATCTTTTCTAACTAAAAGGTTCTATCAAGTATGAGTTTCATTTATCTAATGCATCATTAAATTAAATTGTTGAGTAAATACAAAAGAAAGATCAGAATTCTCTTTCCAGGTTAACTATCCTCCAAGACTCGACATGCCACTAAAAGGAGAAATCCCCCCCACCCTCAGTTGCCATCTAAGCTCTGGTGTCTATCCCCCACTTAACCAACTTTGTCGCACTACTAAGAATACCCTCCTACTAAGTACGACAACTCTAGTTAGCTAAGTGTCTGGAGTGTAAAGTCCACCACTTTGCTCAGCTTGGAGAGACTATTCACCTAGGCTTACAAGACTTCCTGTCCACCCACAAACCATAACACAAGGTTTCCTCCTTTGAAAAGTTAAGAACATACAAGGTACATTTCTTAAAATTTACTTCCTTACATGATCCATTAGAGGCCCATCCTAGACATGATAGAGATGAACATTTTATCAAACATGGTGAACAACCAAAATATTCTTGGGTAACCCCCACAATAATTAGCTCTATATTAAAATATAAACAACTTTTAATTTCAATAATAATTAAAAGAATGAGCTTATTTTCAACACTTAGTCAAATTTTGACCAACTGGTCATTAACAATCTTCAAAATTTAGTGGCAAGACCTTTTCATAGTTTAAGAAATAAAGCAATGGCATTCCTTGCCAGTATTAAAAAGAATTTTACCAAAATTCAATGTAGTGCCAAAATCTAGAGAAACACTTATCATGCACCACATGACTTGACTAAGTCATTAACAAGGAAGTAGTTTGTTGCACTGCAATTAGTCTTCCAAAAACTTACAATAGGTTAGAGATTGTGTTACTAACACATCAAAAAAATTGGTCCCTCAAAACTTTCATCCTTACTCGTGCTTAATTATTTGTATATGACAATTGGTTTTCTCATGAATCTTGTTGAACAAGTATTTCTTGATTCTATACCATTTTCTCTGCATTCCATGCCCATATATCATCACTAAGAAAACAATATTGTCATCACTGTCAATCGGGGTATGAATAAGCATGAAAAGCTTCCCTAATTAAGAATGAGCTCTATACAACTATCCGACCAATGTATTGCGTAGTGAGACATATGAGGGAACCAATGTATTATATACATAACCAAGATATGCCTATTCTTGCTCATAACATGGATCAAAGATACCTGCTTAATGATTAATGGTGATTTGAGCCAGATTGAGAAATCGATCAAATATCATATGTATCAAGTATGATCCTCTAGATAAAGAGTACCATATACTTGAGACTTTTTATGTCCCTTTGCTGCCATCCCTAATAATACCTCTAGTAATGATGCTATAGTTAAAGACATCAGAGTCATTATGCCATTGTCAGGAGTTACCAAGAAGATCTAAAATAACCTTGTGGAAAAACAAGCTTTGTGTCATATATAGAGCTGAAAAACTCTCATTCTTATTGACTCATAACATTGTTCTTCTATTTCTCCTTAGGTAGATAACAATAACTAAGCATGTATGGGTTATAGATTTTATCAGAATCACATATAGACTTGGTATATCAAACATAAATATATTTTGCAAATTTACACATTCACACAAGTTGTCCGCTTAACATCTCCATCACCATTGTTCCATTCATGAACTAAATTTTGAACAATAATCCTATGTGATGAGAGATCAATGAGGGTTTTGGACAATAAACTCTTACCATTTTACTTTGTGCTTTCAAGAGATGATTTGACTAATTTTCACCCTCATCTTAATCATGTTGTTGTTGTCTCCATTAGCTCTGTTCACAAAGAAATGTCTTTGTAGTGTCGATCATAGAAACCTGACCAAGAGTTCCACCAGTGATGCTTGTCCAAATTTTGTATGAATATATCTACACCGTGAAATTTACTACCATTGGCCTAAACACAATCATTGCTAAGAGGATGAACCAATTTCATCTAAAATTCTTGAATATTAATGGAAAAATAAATATATGGGATAGCTGTAGTGCACCATATATGCCAATACTTCCTGAGGTACCATAAAGATCAAAGTTATTTCTGGATGATTGTTATGTAAATATGTTTTGAGACCTGATCAAAATATTCATATGTAAATCATGAAGGAACACAATGTATGCTTTGGTTGTCTTATGTTACCACATAGTCAATAAACTTCCAACAAGTATTTCATCACTCTAATAACATTGCGGACCATGTATGTAGATCACAAAATTGTCATCTAAAGTTGTCCATCATCTTGTCATATTATACTTGCATTACATGTTGCTTATGACTACAACTTCTTGTCATAACAAATCAAATTCTGTAACTCTTGATTTATCAAATTGATGAAGAACCAAAAGTGATATCCTCAAACATATTTTAATCTGTGATCTTACAATAATATGAATATGTAGCAACTTCTCTTCCATGAAGTAAACAACATCCTTAAGTCAATAATTTCAAAATAAGCTATTATTTAGGTTTAGATCGCAATCTTGGTACCCTAGGAATACCTTGCCTTAACTTAGATAGAATGGTTTCATAATTACTTGATAGCTCAAATTACTTCTAAGATCATTTAATGGTTACAAGAAAAATTGTTTACAAGAAATATTATCACTTCCTAAGACATATTTAATACCAAATGGTTACAAAAAGGCCATCACTCCCTATGATAGGCTTAGTACAAGATTTGTTTGTAGGATTGACTATCACTTCCTGTGATAGACTTACTTACATAATTGTTCTCAACAACTATCACTTCCTGTGATAGACTCACTTACATAATCGTTCTCAACAACTATCACTTCTTGTGATAGATCCAATGCAAGCATGTTTACAAAATAACTATCACTTCCTTTGATAGATTTTTAATACAAAATAACATCCACTTACTATGATAGATTCAAGGTGAAAGGTTTACAAGGTTCCCAATGCTGGTTTCATTTTTCTTCTGAGTTGCATGATGACCCCCGAGGTTCAGTGTTGAACCTGGTAGCTCTAATACCATATGTAACAAGCACCATCTTACAGTTCACGAAAAAAAAGTTATTTTGCCAACTTCAGCCGAAAGACAACTAAATAACTAACAATCTAGGGTTTTCCAAAATGTAAATAGCTAACTGGAAAGAGAATAACAACTAGGGAATTACTAACTAACTCACAAATTTCATTGGTTGATAACGAACTAGGATTTCCTTTTTACATTTCAATAAAAAATAATTTCAATTAAAAGAAACTACATAATATCCAATTCTTCAACTAAATTCTAAGTTCAGTTCAACTAAAGAGAAAACATCTAACTGATTTAACTGAAAATAAACATCTGCAGATTTCCAATAATAGAAATGCAAACATACTTAACTAACTTTTCAATACTTCCAAATAGAATTACAACTAATCAATTTATGCTAAGTAATCATTGCAGATTCTTTAAGAGAGAGAAAAGGGTTTCAAGAGTTTATAGTTAAGAAGCTGAAGCACTTGCTCTTGACTTCGTCATCATGGGAAAAGAAGATATCATCAAGGGCTTTACCGCCTAACTAAAGACCTACTAGTCTCCCATGTTCCTTCAACTGAAGGAACCTGTCCCTTCTCGAGGGTAATCAACAAGGATTGTTTGTCATCATCTCTCTGAACTTGGTGTCAAGGACTTATACCTCTTGATCGACCTTACTAAAGGTACCTCCCAACTAAAAAGGTCACTCTGATCAGTGGTATATCTGGTACTTGGTAGCTGACAAATGTTGAATCTAGCATCGTACCTTGGCCAAGGATTTTAATATTTTCTGGCACTCCTATGTCGATGCCTCTGGCACTATTGTGTGAACATCTCTGGTACTCTTGTGTCGATGTCTCTGGCACTACTATGTCGACATCTCTAACACTCCTATGCCGTCAAAAATCTCACCCTTGCTCGACATGATAATACTTAGATTAACTTTATAATCTTGCAACATCTGCTTAATTATCGTTCTTTTCTTAGTTCGAGATTATATCTTAATCATAGGATTTAACATCACAATAATCTGTTAAAGACCTTTTCTTAAGACTAAGCTATTTTCATACTCTTTAAGAAAGAGGAATTGGGTTCTTTATCTTTTCATCTCTTGGGTAGCAAATTGTTTTACAATCAAGGATAGCTTAACAATTTATATCTGTTGAGAAGGAGATACCCTCAATCCCTTTGCAAGGTAGGTCATAAGATGAACACAGCTGAAAAGAAGTTGCTCTTGTTACCACAACTTGATTCAGAATCTTTTCTCTTAAATCGAGATCAAATCTTGACCTTAAGGATTATATATTCAATGTCATGTTTTCAATTCTTCCTTCTTGATTCAAAGTTCAACAATTTATATCAGATTAAAATATGATCCTGCAATATTTAGTTTGACACTTGTTTACTTACAGGTTAGGATTCTTTTCAGACCCTTTAGGACACGTACACTTCCTTATTTGTTGACAATCAATTGTTTTCATCTATAGAGAAAAATATAGAGAGGGAGAGAGCAGAATAAGCTAGTTCATTATAAGATTCACCCAGTCTTAATGTTAAAAGTCAAATAAGGATCTCGAAGTGGCAGGAGTTACTCTTAATCAAATTAGTAATATAAAGATGAAGTGGTCTTGTAAGGCCAGAAAAGATAATTGCTTACTGAATTTTCATGTGACTTGACCCATTCACCGATTCAGAAAACAAAGTGTACTGGACTACATTCTAATTATCTTAGCAGTTGAATAACAAAAGAGAGTCTATTAATATTGGCATCAGTGAGACAGAGGTAACAGATCCATTTCAATTCCTTTAGGAACGGAAGATTACAAAATATTATATATATTCAGAAGAACTCCGAACAACCGGTAGAATGAAAAACTAGGTCAAGATTCCGTTGACTGAATAAATTGAGATTGTCAGGTATTATCAATTTGTTTCCCTCAGATCCTAATAATTTGGAGTTATATCAGGTTATAAACCCCGCAAATCTTCTAATACCCAGACAAGGTTTGAACACAGCAAGGAAAAGAATAAGAAATCCAAAACCCTTTCAGTTCTTCTATTGAGAATCAAGACTTCAATTTAAGCTCACAACCGACAGATGAAAACATAAATATAACAGATTGCATGATTATCTTCTGGTTGGCATAACTTCAGACCCAACAAGAGAAAACAAATCGATTTACATGACTCCAGCAAGTTCTATCGTTTTTTTTTATGTAAGATATTCGGTAGAAAGGAAAGCATCTCAAATTATTTTCCAACATAGTTATAGAAACGATTAAATGTGATGATTTCTAACCAAAACTTTTGCACCATCGAAATACTCAGATTAATTCATCATTACCATATTCCATGGAGGATTCTATTCGTTACTTGCCTGAGGAATGGAAGTCGTAATTGATATCCATGCTCTTTTCACCACATCTTCAACAATCCCAAAGAACCCCGATGCCCTCTGACGAGGTAGAAATACAAGACGGTAGGCAAGATTTCGTATCCACTATTCCGGATTGAAGTTGAGCTAGCGGACACTAGATTCAAAGTATTGGCTTCATTAGAGCTTGACCTAGATTAATTTCTCAGAAGTCACCAACAGCAAAGAAGAAAGCGGAAAAGGAATAAGCTCGAGCAAACCAATAATTACAGAGGACGAGAGATATTTCCCCAACTGTGAGAAGCAAGCTTATGCACAAAGAAATGTCAAATTCAGAGATTGAACCAATTCAAAATAGTAATGGAAGATTTGAACGTAACCACAGGAATTTGTTCCACCAATTGGAAGAGAGAATCCCAAAATTCCGGAGAGATGGGAAAAGATGATGAATGAAAGTCTTTTTCTTTCCCATCCCGAAACTCCCATTCCCAGACCGCTCAAGAAGCTTTTCACCTACCCATTCTTGGGTGTTTCACTATTGCGGGTGATGAGTTTCCAAAAGCCCCGCCTCCAGGCCTGACGCCAATCAATTTCCATTAAAATTTTGAAGCCAAGATACATTTGATGCCAATGTTTAATATTAGAAAAGTTAAATTGATATTCTTTATTGATTCGCTCCTCTCCAAATATTCCAATATTTAATTTTATCTTTTATTAATCAATTGCTTAATTCTTTTTGAAATCATAAAAGATATATATATATTGACTTAGAGAATAAATAATTAAATCGAATTGTTTATGGCCAAGTTATGACTTAGATACTTTGTCGTACACCGACTCGAGACAAGATGACAATTTTCGATCCTTTCTTAACCACTACCTCTCCCTGATGACATCTTCTTTTCCGTCATGGCGTCATCAGTCCTACATCCACTGACAGACATTATGGTTAGAATGTTCACAACAGCTATAAAAATATGTATTTAAATATCAACTCATAAATACATTCAATTTCATGTGAACAAGGAATTCACTTGTCATATAAAGATCGTTAACTTCATAGTTGCGATAAATAAAAACATCTATTCTATTCTCAATTTCATATTCACATGAAACAGTTACTTGCAACTAACTTTGCATCCAAATATCCATAACCAAATTCATAGTCTCAATGTAAGGGATGTGACATGTTGTGGGTCCCATCACCTGCACATCATTTTTTTACTCCTCTCTGTGGACTCCACTCTTTACTTTTCAACAGTAGAAAGAAGAATTTCAAAACACAGCATTTTGCAACCTTCACTTGTTCAATTTTATTTTAAAAACCTTATACAAGTGAGAAACCAAAATAAAATTAAAATTGGTTTGCATTGCAACTTGTGAAATTGGGATTGGAATCTTCTACAACTTGTTTTTGCATTTTCAAATTAAAACAAATGCCATCAATAAAAACGACACATATTTGAAAAGGCTAGGAAAATGCAGGTTCCATCACCGTAGCTAGTGGTTCATCTATGACAGAAAATGGTAGGGGGAAAATGGGGAAGTTAACAGCTGTTGTGGGTCTTATCACAATCATTTTTTAACTCCTCTCTGTGGACTCCACTCTTTACTTTTCAACAGTAGAAAGAAGAATTTCAAAACACACAACATTTTGCAACATTCACTTGCTCAAATTTATTTTAACCTTATACAAGTGAGAAACCAAAATAAAATTGAAATTGGTTTTCATTGTTACTCACATGTCACATTAATATCATTTGTTTACTGTATCCCCCACCTGCGACTTCTCCCTGTGAACTCCACCTTTTATGTTTGAACAGGAGACAAAAAAACCTTGGTTGCAAAATACAATAGGCCAGAAAAATAGCAAGCACTAACAGTCCATTTGTTGACTATAGGCTACTGTTATACCCAACGGTGTGCCATTTGGTCGCCATCTTCATCCCATTCCATCAGCATGTCCCTCTCAGTTCAACTCCTCGTCTTAGCGGGTCCCCCCATATGATGCTATGTACCGTTTTGTATGATGCTATGTATGTGATGATGTCTTAGACATGCTGTTTTGAAGGGAGAATAGCCACGTCCATAAAAATCAGATATTCAAAGAGAGAAATGGACATTCTGTGTACCTTGATCTGCCCTTTACAAATTTTGGAGAGAGTTCCAACGTCCAGCACAGGCATTTCCCACACTTGTTCTTGAGCTCAAGAGGGCCCACAGCAGGCCATTTGAGACCATATTTGCTAGTGTCGCCTAGCATCATCCAAGCCACCAAAAGCAACAGAAAATCCACCACCCAAAGCGGCAGCCATTTGAGAAACCACATCTCCACATCAAACATCAATCTCCAAAGCATTTCTATGGACTTGAAAAATCGCAAACCAAAATAATTGCCGCTTGTTCATAAGATCATTATAACAAACATAAAATCACCACCATCAACCAAATCATATAACCAAACGTAAATCTTAGACACACGTTTTTATAAGATCATTGTATGTGGGGAATGGTTTCAATAGTTGTGATAGTAGTTGTTTATATAATGTCCAATATTTTTATCAATATTGGATCAATAGTTGTGACATGACTACTCATAATTAAACAAAATGTATTCTTTTGATCTAAAAAGCAATCAATCATGTGATGCCACATCAACACTCAACTACCCATGGTGTGAATGCACAAGTATTGGTCAACTACATCTTGACAAAAAGCATGCTAATGTGGCATCATATTTGATGATGTGGCCCCTTAAAACGAAAGTTAAAGCAGGGGATTTGCCAAGCAAGCTGCTGTTAAAAATTGGGAGTGATTTGAAATTTCCACGTAGGATAATTAGAAGTGCAAAGTTAGGGTGCTCAGCTACTCGGTCCTCTCCCCTATGTTAAAATCATGACATGATACCTTAGACATGATTTTGTATGGTGAATAGCCGTTGTTCGTATGGGGATGGGGTATTATGTTATCATATCTAAGACGTGGTTTTTTAGGGAGATTAGCTTCTGCCACAATATACAGATATACATACAATGTATATATAAATAGGTCAGCCAAAAATGTCCCCTTCATGAGATAACAACTCTCCTTTGTATTTTAAGACAGAAATGCATAAACACGGCCATACAACCATCAAATTTAGCCACAGATCTGATCCCCCAGTGTGGGGGAGAAGATTCCAGGGCTTCAACAACAGGGGCACCACTCTAATTATTTTTCGGAGACATAGGACTTTCGTCACTATAATGAAGTTTACGCATTTTGATTAAGGAACATAAATGGTAATTTAACCATTGAGTTCTTTGCTCATCTAAGGAAAAAAATTAGCATATTCCTGCATTACAGTGCATAAAAAAAAATTAACACATCTTTAAAAAATGCAGGCAAAGTTCTTCAAATGTTGCAAAATTGCCAGCTTTTGGGATGCAATAAGACTTTTAAAGTGCAACATTTGAACGCGATTGTAGAATAAATCGTACTTTCCTAGAACTTTATACGATTTTGAAACAAGTGCATCGACCAGATGCGATGCAGGATATATACAAAATGGGTTCGTTTATAAGGCGTTAAAAGCATGTAACCAATTGAAATTCGCGGGTTTAACCCCTACCAACACTGCCAAAATGGAATGTACAACTAGCATTCATATGTGCATTGGCAAGGGTGCTCTACAAAACTGAGAACAGACAGGATAGGATGAGTTCGTTCAAACACTAAAAAGCTTCATGGCCTAAGCAAGGACTCGAATATATCCTTACCTGCCACTCAGATGCTTCGTACCAGCCACCTCTCATTGATCTGAAAAACGAAAAAACCCCCAAAATTAAGAAAATCCCTACCTGTTGTTTTAAAAGGAAAGGAAAATGAGAAGGACACCATGGGTTTAGGAATTAATACCAATGCCAGCAGCGAAGGCATGCAATTGTGATTAATCCAGTGCTGAGTCGTGAAGAGAATGAAGGGATAAGAATAATATACCATAATGGATAATCCAAAACGAAACAAGGAAAAGAAAGAAAAAAATTAGTTCAAAATGAGTTTCTCCACTATATACCGACTTTGACAGAGCTGCAGAACTCTTCCACTTAAAACTTGCCTGGCATGCATAGGACTCCATGTGGGTGGGCTTAAAGATCACACACTAAGCCTTTGACTGCTTAGGTGGATCTTGTGGGGCCCATTCAATCCGTTGCCTATTTCCGTTCCCTAAACTGTCCCGTAAACCGTCACAGTGAGCAGTCAAATCACCATTGCATCAGCGAACCAAATTCAAATCATCGTTGCCGCGCTGGGGAAGTTTTAATGGGTCAATAGAAAGAGAGCCTCTGTGCAGCGGAAGAAAGGCATGGATATCTTCAGGAGGAAGTCACATTGCGGCATCATATGCAACAAGAGGTTTCCAACCGGATCAACTTACATTTTCCAGCGTACTTCCAACCTGTTCTGAAATGGGAGCTTTGGAATAGGGTTTACGTATCCATTCCATAGAAGGATAAAGGATAGAGGAATTTTGTCAGATGTAGTTGGAAATGCTCGCGTAGACATGTATCCAAAATGTGGAAGCATAGACTAGGCATGTGAACTGTTTGACCGAATGCATTAAAGAACTGTGGTCTCATGGAATGCCATGGTTGCAGGGTATACGCAAAATGTATTTGTTGAAAGGCTTCAGGAACTTCCAAGCAAATGCAATTGGCCTGTGCAAAGCCAGACTTCATAACCTTTTCCTGCAGCCTACCTGCCTGTGCCAAAATGGGAGCTTTCGAAAAGGGTCTCGAATCCGTCCAAGGATAAAGGACACTGGAAGTTTGTCAGATGTTATAGTTGCAACTAACCTGATAGACATCATAGACAAGGAGAGTGAACTATTTAACAGAATACATTAAAGAAATGCGGTCTTATGGGTTGCCATGATTGCAGGGTACGCAGAATGTATAAACAATTTTAACAGAATGCCTCGACTAAACGCATTCCCATGGAATGCCTTGATTGTAGATTATTCATAAAGTCGATTTTTTTTAAAGGCTTTAGGAACTTTCAAGTAAATGCAATTGGCAGATGTAAAGAAAAACTTTGCAACCTTTGCCACCATCCTCCTAGCCTATGCCGAAATGGGAGCTTTGGAACAGGGTATTGGCATCCATCAAAGCATAAAGGCTAGAGTAATTTTGTCAGATGCTGTAGTTGAACTGCCCTGGTAGACATGTATGCAAAATGTGGAAGCACAGACAATGTGCGTGAATTGTTTTGAAACCACATTCCTTCCTCATTTACAAGGAATTCAACATTTTTTTTTTAATTTTTCCAAAATTTTAGCACTCTTTTGTTATCTATCTTTACGTTTTTTTTTTTTTAAAGTTGCATGTAATAATGGCATGGTTACACTCTACAAGTGTGCCAAAATTCTTATATAAAATTAGACTTTGTTCCTTTTATTCACAATCTGAGTTTTTTTAGCAGACCTTTCTATCAATTTTTGATCAACTAGTGTATCTACTTTGCATCTTTCATTCTTATTGTCTTTTAAATGTCTTTAAACAATCTTGTCATTCATAAATTTAATTACTAGTAAATCAATTGATTTCTTGTTTTGCTATCATTTCCCAACTGAATCTTATTTAAAGTAAGAAATTATTTTAAGCAAGACATGTTGAGCAATCTAACTACAAAGTAAAATAATTTGTTATTTAATTGGTAGGGAATTTGTTTGTGTTTGCATTAACTTAAGTAAACCCATTTATGATATACTACTTGTTGAATCCACCATCTATAACCAATCTAAGAATTCTTTCAATGGACTCTCTTATTTTAAAATGTTCTTGTTGTAGCGTTTTTCCTTTTGTTATACTTGTTAGTACCTAAATATCTCAAACTATAGAAGTTTCTAAGTGTTAGGTGTGATTGTGTCTATTTCTAGCCCTTTTTGGGTTTATATATTTTCTCTTGTTGGTATTCTTTCCCTCCATTCCTTCAAACCCAACATTTCCATTTTTGTTTCCAAGACTTTTGATTATTTTAGTCTTTTAGACTTCTCATTACCTAGGTAAATTATCATGGTTTCCCCCATGCTTCCATTGCCTACTCTGTATTTGCCTTTGGCCTAGGATTTTAGGTCTTCATCTAATCATATACTTAATAGCTATAAGAATAATCCATGAATCTCAATTCTCCTCCTCTTACTCTTTTCCATGCTTCCTTTAGCATTGAGTATATTCTCCATTCCCAATTCCTAATTTGAGGATTCACTTTTCCTTTAAGTCTCAAAATCTATGTCTTTTAGCATTTTCCCTACTCATTTCCCTCATCTAACTTCCCATCTCCCTTCCTCCTTATGGGATCCATACTTGTAGGATTACTCATACCATCATACCCAAAAGGTATAAGGTATAAGGTAAAATGAATCTTTGAACCTTTAAAGTCTTCCAATCCATTTATCTTGCTCTTTTTTCTTCTAGTATTAGGCACACACCAAATTAATGATCCCTAACTGATTTCTCTCGTGTCATATAATTTTGGAATTCTATATTTTCCTTTACCAAAAAGTGCATTTGGCACTCTCTATCCATGATCCTTGATCCCTTTCCTTTATCCTTTTGTCCATATTATTTAGTGGTATTAGAATTTCCCTCGCCCTAATACCACTTATTCCATCACTATTAGGTATCCCTCTCCTTGATCAGGTCACTCCTCTTTACATATTTTCCTTTTAAAATCCGAAGATTATTTATACAAATGTAGTGTAGGAAATTTTTTACCTTTAGAATTTCACACTATGCTAGGGTCCCTTAATCACTTGGACTTAATTATGCTTCTAAATTTCCAAATTATGCATTGTAAACCCTTATTTTTCTTGTTTTCCGAAAGGGGGGCCTGTATTTAATTGATGCAATCAATAATTGAATTACATTTGAGAATGTGTGTCCAGGATTTATGGGCTAGGATCCCAAATCCTAATTTTAATATATTTTTGGTAGAATTTTAGTGATTGAAATTTCATATACAAATGCCAACTTTTGAAATCTAACTTTCGAGAAATTAAATAAAAACCTATAAATTTACATAGTCTTTTTATTATTTGAGATCTATCTAGCAAGACACACTATCAAGAGTTTACAAAAAGAAAATATTATTGTCAAGAGCATTCAAGAGTAGATTTTTCATCATTTTGTTGTAGCATTCAGGGTCCTAGCATCATGTTCAAGCTTATGTGTGTTCATGTCATCTTGTGAAGGATAACATCCATTATTGATCGTAACACATCCAAACATTTTCAATGTCTAATCAAGCAAAGCAAGATTTGGTTTCCTTGGAGTGATATGATGTTTTCAGTCCTCTAAGGGAAGCCATTAAATGTTTGGTGAGTTGTAGCAAGCAAGTGTTCATTCATCATTCCTTCCTTTTATCAATTGTCATTATATTTTTGTTAAGGTTTAATTACCAAACATGGGGTTTGACTAAGGAAAACTCCCATTGAAAAAAAAAAAATCCTCTTTATATGTGCAGATTTGTAGGTGAAAGGACTAAAAATATCTCAAGGAGAAATTTTGCATTGTTGTCAAAGTTGTCACTATTGTTGTCAAGTTGAAAACTCAATTGTTGTTGTCACTGTTGTCAAGGTAATCCTAAACCCTAGTTCACAACTACTCAATGCAAGTTAGAATTCTAGAGATTCTACCAACTAATTAAAACCCACCACAAGATAATCCTTTAATGACCAAGCCAATGCCATATACTAATAGTGATATTTCGTGCATGTCACCTAGTCACTTTCTTGGACCAATCACAACATGGAACATGTATTACATGCACATAACCACCCAAAGCAAGTGAGAAATTTTATTTTGATGTGATTAAATTTGAAAACCTCCCCATCCAAGAAATGATTTCCCTTTGAATGTGCTTCTAAAATTCAAAAGGGTGACCAATCAAAAGGCCTCCATATCTAAGAAAATATATCCCTTTTCATAGCCCTAGAACACAAATAACTTTAGGGTTAGCACTAAATATGACTACACCCAATTATATGATTTATGGAGAATATGAATGATGAGTCTCTAAGATGGTGCATTAAAGATTGATCTTTAAGCATGATAAGACATGGAAAGAATTGAGTGACTTATTTTTGAAAAATTTCCACTCACCTAGAATGTATGAACAAAAACCATAAATAAAATATGGAAGATGAAAAAAATTGAGTAGGTAAAATGTGATGAAAAATGATTTTAAAGTGTGTCTAGAAAACTAGAAGAAACCTTCACATAAGAGAGACAAATCGAGTGTTTTATTTTAGGGCTAACCCTTCACATTATAGTAGAGGTAGATGAAAATATTTCCTTTTTATATATAAGGATGTGGTAGAATTGATCACCATAGTAGAATCTAGGTAGTCAAAGATATGGGAGAAAAATTAAGTAGGAAATGATGAAATTGATCATTTCAAATTAGAGTTGGAAAATGTAATGTTGAAGTAAGGAATTATAATGAAAGGTGAGAAGGCTAAGACTTCCCCCAACCTAGAACAAGTAAAATTTGGTTTAAAAATTATAGTAGGGAAGAACATCTAAGGAATGAATGATAATCAAATGAACCAAGAGCCCTGCTACAAAACTAAGAGGGGAACTTGAGAAATCCCCTAGAAACATAGTAAGTATATACTATAAAATATAAAGTGGGAAAAACATGACACAAATAGGTGTCCAATGTTACTTCATGAAGAAGACATGAATATGAATTAATGGTTCATCGATTGCCTAGGGAAGCATTTTTTTGATATGTGTATGGATGGAGCATAGGGTTTATCTATAAGAATATTGAATATTTATTTGGCACATTGATAGTGGGAAATTCAATTGAGAGCAAGTATAACAACACTTAACAATATACACTATGTAGTACCACAAATTCAAGATTTAGGACCCTCCATGAGTTTCAATGATAACTATAGAGAAGGATGTGGTAGGGGAAGCTACGACAATAAGAATAGAGGTATTATAGAAAGATGAAGGACCAAAAGGCCAAAATGTTATAACTATGGTAAAACTTTGGAAACTACACTAATGAGCATAAAAGGAAAAAAGGAGGAAAATTGACATGTGGATTTTTTGGTGATAAATCACATTATATTTGTAGTTCTCCCAAATTTAGTTGTATAAGAATGTGTTGGAGCCATGATAAAAAAAGTGAATAATTGTCTAGTATAAATAAAATCTATGTTGCTAAAGTAGTAACAAATAACTAAACTAGAGGAGAAAATGTTAAACAATGTAAGAAATAAAAAATAGAAAAAAAATGTAGAATAGGAGAATCCTCCTTGACAAAAGAGAAATTGGAAAATAAATACAAAGGAAAAAAGAAAAAAACTCAAGAAAAAGGCCATGTAGAAAATTAAGAAAAATAACTGCAATAATTACCTAGGGTTGGATTAATAGAAGTGTATCTTAGGAGAATCCTATGAAAGTGAAGAACAAAAAAAATATTTAGGTGAGGAATGTGATTTGGCGATAAGGAATTCCAAAGAACTAATTAAGAAAAAAATGGAGAGGATGATAGTAAGGCATGTTTCATATAAGAATAGATCTATAGACTGAAAAAAAATGAAAATTTTGGTAGATTAAGAAGAGGTTAGGTTTCAAGGGTTGGATATGAAGAATTTGGATAAGGTTATTGGAAAGGAACTCATGAAAGATGGATTTTGAGGGTTTTCTAGCTTCATCAAATTAGAGTTAGCTTGTGAACAAAGGAAGATAGTAAGTTTAGATGAGGAAGAGGAGTAAATTTTTTTTGGTTAGTTTAGTTAATTAGATAAGGGTTAGGTTAAGGAGAAAATTATAAGTTATTGGTGTCGTTCTTTGTATATTTGTCAGTTTCTTGAGAAGAGGACGGGGTTATAGAAATAGAGGCATCATAGGTCAAAGAGATGGCCTTAAAATGATCTATCACCTATGTATATAATCATAAAATGTGGTACAAAGTGTTATAAAAGTTGGATATTAATGCAAGAGATTTTGATTGCCAAGCTTTGGGAAAAGATTCATAATAAATACTCTCTCGATATATTAGAGTTGAGAAGAATTTAGGAGATCTATGAAAGAATTCATTGATAATAGAAGATAAAATCCATAATCTTCTCATTTGCATGCCTTGATTGCAACACATAACATTGATGAAATTGACCTACAAACCTATGTTGACTTGAATGTGTTTCATGAAAATATTTAGTGAGATAGAGGAAGGAACCCATAGAATATGTAGATAAAGAGAAGAACCATTTTAAGTCTTTTTCCTTAATGAATAGAGAAAAAAATTAGCTATGAATTAATCATCGAAGTACTAATCAATGCATATTGATCTATAGCATATTGAACATGTATCTTAGGGGCGCTTACCCAATTATACATGTATGTCAATGTTTATCATGATGAACTATGGTTCTTGTGGGCGATTTATTATAGTCAAGCATATCATATTGTGGAGGAGGTTTAAGGTTTCATACCTAGGATATAAGATGATGGGAGAGTAAAGCCTCAAGCTTGTCTACCATGATGGTGGCTATTTGTGCCACTCTATTTCCTTGTCCATCTACTGATATGGTGGAGAGTCTCTTAGCCTTTTTCATTCTTAGTTATGCATTGAATACTACCACTAAAGAAGAGAAATCTTCTTCTTCTTAAACATAAGTTCATTTTTTTTGTATAGTATGGTAGACCCATATTGGAAGGCTTGTAGCCCATGTAAATAGAGGTTGAGGATGAGAGAGAGTCACATTCACATCATCTTTATTTCTTGGTGAGTGTTGAGTATACTTCTCGACTTGACAGAGCTCTCCCTATGCTTAGGTGCCAAGATATTCAATCTCTAGTTCTCTTAACATCTCATCCACTTGGTCACCATCTCCTTCACATTGATTCTCTAGTTTTGTGTGAGTGGATGGAGGTATGATTTTAGGTGGGAAGAATAAGGAGGTGAAGGAATTAGAGTCTGATGAGGAGGTATGATAAAATTAAAAAATCAAAGTAGAATTAACTAATTTCTAGACATTAGAATGGGAATTTGTCATTTAGAGAGAAAAATTCTTTCGATGATAAAAAAAAGGAACAAATAATGAAGGTTAGGATTCACATCAAGTTCACTACAAATATAGATAGAAAAAAAATAGCCTACATAATTTAAATGTAGGAAAGCCTTTTCAATTGTCTATATTAGGATTCAACAAGTAGTCTATCATGAATGCGTTTACTTAAGTTAATGCAAATATAAATAAATTCTCTACCAATTAAATAACAAATTAATTTTCTTTCTGGTTAGACTGCTTAACATGTCTTACTTAAAATAAATTCTTACTTTAAATGAAATTCACTTGGGAAATGATAACTAAACAAAAAATTCAATGATTTACTAGCAATTAAATTTATGAATGACAAGATTGTTTAAAGACATTTAAAAAATAATAAGAATGAAAGATGGAAACTATAAACTAACTAATAGAAAATGATAAAAGGACCCTATTGAAAAAACTCAGGTTGTGAATAAGAAGAACAAGGCCCAGTTTTATATAAGAATGTCAGCACACCTATAGAGTGCAACCATGCCATTATTACATGCAACTTTTTAAAAAGAGTAAGAATAGATAACAAACGAGTGCTAAAGTTTTATAAAAGTAAGAAAAAAATAAAGATGTAGAATTCCTTGTAAATGAGCAAGGAATGTGGTTTCAAAACAATTCACACACATTGTCTGCTTCCACGTTTTACATACATGTCTACTAGGGCAGTTGCAACTACAACATCTAACAAAATTTCTCTATCCTTTATGCTGTAATGGATGTCCATACCCTGTTCCAAAGCTCCCATTTCGGCACATGCTAGGAGGATGCTAGAAAAGGTTGGAGAGTCTGTCTTTACATCTGCCAATTGCATTTTCTTGAAAGTAATCGACTTTGTGAACAATCTGCATTCAGGGTATTTCATGGGAATGCGTTTATTCGAGGCATTCTGTTAAACTTGTTTATACATTCTACGTATCCTGCAATCATGGCAATCCATGAGACCATATTTCTTTTAGGTATTCTGTCAAATAGTTCATGCCCCCTGTCTATGATATCTACATCCGACAAAATTCTCGTGTCCTTTATCTTTGGACGGATTCGATACTCTTTTCCAAAGCTCCCATTCTGGCACAGGCAGGGAGACTGCAGGCAAAGGTTACGAAGTCTGGCTTTGCACCGGCCAATTGCATTTGCTTGGAAGTTCCTGAAGCCTTTCAACAAATACATTTTTCCTATATCCTGCAACAACGACATTCCATGAGACCACGGTTCTTTAATGCATTTGATCAAACAGTTCACGTGCATTGTCTATGCTTCCACATTTTGGATACATGTCTACGCGAGCATTTCCAACTACAACATCTGACAAAATTCCTCTATCCTTTATCCTTCTATGGATACGTAAACCCTATTCCAAAGCTCCAATTTCAGCACAGGCTGGAAGTATGCTGGAAAATGTAAGCTGATCCGGTTGGAAACCTACTTGTTGCATATGATGCCACAGTTAGTGTGACTGCCTCCTAAAGATATCCATGCCTTTCATCCGATGCAATAATCACAGAGGCTCTCTTTCTATTAACCCATTCAAACTTCCCCAGCGCGGCAACGATGATTTGAATTTGGTTTGGCTGATGAATGGTGATTTGACTGCTCACTGTGACGGTTTACGGGACAGTTTAGGGAACGGAAACAGGCAACCTATTGAATGGGCCCCACAAGATCCACCTAAGCAGTCAAAGGCTTAGTGTGTGATCTTTAAGCCCAGCCCTCCATGTGAGCTTGGACTCTAACACGGAAATGGGTACTAGTTAAAAAGAGAATGAGGTGGCAAATAAAAAGCGAAGGCGCGTTGCATTGGGTAATGAGGACACGGAAAAAGGTCGCAAAGTGGCGCCGTCATTTTGTCAAGACGCTGCCGTATAATACAGATTAAAAAACAGAGACATCGGGAAAGCATACACATTCGAGACGTCATTTACATACCACAATCAATGCACGTTTGGAGATGGGGATTGTCGATATGGAGAGGCGCTTCACAAAATGACGGCGCCACTTTGCTACCTTTTCTGGCAGCGTCTAATCTGCTGCATGCACAGTGTCCTTAACTCTCTATGTATGGTTTTAAATGCTAATATTTTCCATAGCAGTGCCACATAAATGATTTGGCTGAACATGATCTGAGATTGCGAATGTTTATAGTGACTGGTAAACACAACAATCATTTGTACTAAAGGCCCAATCATATTGGTTGTATTATTCTTCCTCATGTGGAAATATTTTGCAAACAAAAATATATTTTTTTAAATTGGGAGATCTAAAGTTTTAGGAATAAGGTTTAAGTGAGGATGTTTTAACTCTTCATTCTAAACTCTATTAAAAAAAATTAGAAAAAAAGAAATTATGTGGCAACAAAAATCTCATGCTAAAAAGTTATAAGTAAGAGATAGGAATTCATTTTTTCTTATATTTTTTTGGTAAAAAAACACGTTAATGCTTTAATAAGATCTTATGAGAGAAGGGGTCTCACCTTGAATCAATTCAAGATATTCAATTAGAAATCGTCTCACATTTTAGTGAGTTGTTCAAAGCCCCTAATTTTTTTCTATTAATCATTTTGAACTATATTCGTAGACTTAGCTCCCCTAATGGTAACTCCTTCCTTGATGACCTTATTTCCAAAGATTATATCTATGATAACAATTTTCCAAACCATACTGCCACACATTTCCTCTGCTCATTCAATACTCATTCTTGCCGTTGTTTGTGTTTTTTCTTCACCCCCTTTGTTTCTTCTATTTCTAGTTAGTGGCTTCTTGCCCACCTGGCTAGTGCTCGCTCTTCTTTCCATTTTTTTAATCCCTTGAGGCATTTTTTCTCTTCTATTGTGAAGTTTTTTGGGTTTTCTTTTGCCATCTTTTTGGTAGGGTTGTTAGTGCGGTCGTAGGTCCTTTTATCCCTCTTTTTTGTCATCATTTTTGTGGCTCTTTTCTGGTGGGTCTTTGGCGATTCTCCTCATCTATGTGGTTGAAGGCAGAAGCTAAAAAGTCAGGGTGTGAGCAGAATGAGGAGCTGAGTGAGTCTCAGTTGCATGTTAATCCTGGCTTGGATGGTGAATCTTCAACTTTCAATGTTATGCAGAACTTGGATGGTGTGGACAATGAAAAACCCTCATAGATGAATAAAGACTCAGTTGAATGTGTGGACAATGACAAAGTGGAAGTGATGGATAATCATCTGAAGGAGCAGACAAGTGAAACTATAGGTAAAACTCTTAAATATCTGCTTCTTGATGATGTGATTGATAGCATAATGGAATGTTAGCATATATCTGTTATCTTGTTCTTTTTAAGAGGAATCCCACCTAAACCCGATTTCTTTAAATGGGCTAAAACAAATTGGGAAAGTAGGGGATGGGAAATAAAAACACTGAGAGGGCTTGGAAAAGGATATGTAGCATGTAAATTCAAATCATTCGATCATGCACAAGTTTTCATACAATATGGTACTTGGATTATCTATGGATGGATCTATTATCTACAAGCTTGAACTTTGGATTTTCACCCAGGGGGTCCCTCAAAACCTAAGTACCCTATGTGGATAGAATTGCCTTTTTTAATTTTGATTTCAAACCATTCATAAGAGATATTGTTACACAATTAGGAAGAGTGCTATGGTGTCAAAATTCTACAGATAAATTCGCCAATCTAAGGGTGCATCCAAGGGCTTGTGTGGAAATAGACCTAACTTGTCAATTACCTAAAAATATCGAGCTCATTGGGCTAGGAGTTGAGCTTTTGTAGCCTGTAGTATATCTAAACAAACCCAATACTTGTTTTTTTTCTTGAAAAGATGGTCATCTTATTAGAGATTTCCCTTTCAAGAAAAATAAATCCATGTAAGACAATAGAGTTGTATCTCCTAATTTGCAACAAGTGTCAAATCATGCTCAACCCATTTTTATGCATAATCCAGTTTCTAATGTGAAGCAACTTTATTCTTAGCCTACAATTATGCCTAATCTAGTCAATAATGTGAAACAGTGTGTTAATGCCATCCCAAAAGAACATAGTAAGAGTGATATGTTGCCAACCTATAAAGATGTCATTATGACAGATAGATGGAGGATGGTTAGGAAAAAAAGGATCCTTCCAGGTCCCTTGAAACCCATAATGGGGAAGTAATTTCACAAAAAATTGATAGCTCCCCATTACAGTCCGTTGAGAGAAATTTGGAAAGTACTTCTCCAATGCATTATGAGGGTTGAAGATCTCATTCTTCCCATAATAGACATGGTTCCTTATCTCCGTCTGCAAGATCAAGATCTCAGTCTCCTTCTTTAGCAGTAAAGGAAAGATGACATTCTGATCAGTCGATTAGGCTAGCCAATCATTTCAAAGTTTTGCCACAAGCTTTCAAAAACCTCCATAACTTTGATTAGCTATGAATTTCATAGCTCTTTCTTGGAATGTTAGAGGGTTGTCTTTACCTCATCGAAAATTTGAGGTTAAAGAGGCTATTGTCAAATGGAAACCACATATTGTTTTCTTTCAAGAAGTCAAGATTAATGGCAATTGTCTCCTATTTTATTTATCCAATGAATGGAGAGATGTTTTTTTTCATACGTCACATGAAGAAGGTAGGGGTGGTGTTGTTATTGGTCTTCACTCTTGGATCAATAGGTTTTTCATTGATAAAGGGGAGGATCCTTCGCATAGCTATGTGTGGGTCCTTGCTTTTATCAATGGCCAACCTATTGATTTATGTTTCATTTACAATCCTAACATTGCTATTTAGAGAGATGTGAATTATGGGAATGGATATCCAATAATATTCCTCATGTTGATTGGGTCATTAGAGGAGATTTTAATATGGTAGAACATTATACTGATCAAAGTTGGGCTGATCATATTAAATTGAGTAATGACGAATTTGACAAATGGATATTTTGTAGAAACTCGGTGGGTATTATAGATCCCATTGTTAAAAAAAGAGCAATTCATCATTCTAACTTGTACACTTGGACTAACTGTAGGTTGGGAGTTGATAGGAAATTAAGCAGATTAGGTAGATTTTATATCTCTCCCAACATACATTTAGTCCAAGACTCTATGGGGCACTATGTGAAGGTAGATTACTCTACTACTTTATCAGATCATTTTCCAATTATTTGTGATTTTGCAACCAAGGAAGTTAGAGATGTGGATTCTCAGTTGCCTTTAAAACTTAATACTTCACACCTAAAAATTACTTCTTGTGTGGATGCTTTGGTTGGCATTTGGAAGTCTTTTCCTAAGCAAAAATAAGGTGAATCTTATAGGATATGGTGGCAGAATGCCATTTCTCAATGTGCTAATTTCTTATGGAAGTTTGGTAAGAGACTGGCTTGGTAGCGAAAACGTAAAGAAAAATCTATTCAAGGGAAGCTTGAGTTGAATAGGAAGATGTTAAACTTACATCCTAATAATATGTCTATTTAGTCTTCCATAGCAAATATTGAGGCTCGACTTCACAAACTTGATATGTATAAGGGACAGGGGGCCAAAATCAGGGCTAGATTACATTGGTGCAAAGAAGGAAACACATGCTCTAAATATTTATTTAATTACTTGAATTATAAACATAAAAATGAATATATTGGAGCAATCCAAGATGAGAATGGATAAACCTGTACAAACCCAAATGAGATCAAATATGTGTTTCAAGAGTTTTATGAGCAGATTTTAGAGAAGACTCTCATTGGCAAGATGTTCAATTTATACTGAAGGATATATCCAAGAATGTATTCCCAAGAAGGTGGACCAAGAATATAGTTGTTTTCTTGATCAGAACCTTTCCGTTGAGGAGTTAGAACATGTTGTTTTCTCCATGGTTCATAATAAAAGTCTAGGGATTTATGGGTTATCAATAGAGTTTTACCAATATTATGGCATCATATTAAAGAAAAATTTTACAAGGTTTACTTGGAAGCTATGAATCAAGGGTCATTGTGGCTAGAAATTGATAAAGGCTTAATTAAGTTTCTTTCAAAAGGGAATAATTCAGACCTCATTTCGAGATGGCAGTCTATTACTCTTCTTAACACTTCCAATAAAATTATTGCTAAAGCCATAGCCACTAGAATCAAACCTGTGCTCAAAAAGATAGTTAGACCTAAACAAGCAGGGTTTCTTGGTGGAAGATTTATTCTTGATAACTTTTTGCCTAGGAAACAAGTGGGCTCAACAGACAAAATCATAATGCTTTGTTGGATAAGATTGACTTTGATAAAGCATATGATAGAATACAATGGGTGTTTATTTTAAAGATGTTGCAATGGTTGGGATTCAATCCTAGGATATGTAAACATGTTAAAATGCTTTTTTTTATGTGAATTCTCACAATTTAGTGATTTATAATACCTTTCCTAATACCTTTTTTCTCCAACATTTGATTAGACAAGGCTGCGCTTTATCACCTTTCCTCTATGTTTTGAATATTGATTGTCTCAATTATTTGTTGCAAAAAAACAATCAAATGAATTGGATTAAGGGCATCTCTAGCCCCAATAATGTGCTTGTTATAAATTCACACTTTTCTCATGATAGTTTTCTTTTTATTCAAAATTTTTCTATAGAAATTAGGAATGCTATGGAGGCTTTAGATTTGTATTGCGAGGTTTTGGGGTCGAAATTGTCTCTTCATAAAACTAAATTTATAATGGTTCAAGTTGATCTAGTTCCTGATTGGATTCCAGTTGAATGGAAACAAATTAAGCATGGAAAAATTGCTAGATACTTGGGTATTCCTATTGGGACAGGGGTGACACTTCATGATACGTGGAGTTGGTTTATCAATAAATTGAAAAACAAAATCTTTAATTGGGGAAATAAATTCTTATCTAAAAAGTAGGAAAAATTCAAGTGATTAATCAAATATTTTTGGCCACCCATGTCTACTATTCTTCACATTGGATGTCGTCTAGAAAAGGCTATGATGATTTAGTCAAACTCATTCGACAATTTTTGTGGATGAATTGGGAAGGAAAAAGGGGTTTTAGGCCCTCTTCATGGCTGCATTGTATACAACTAAATAATAGGGGAGGTTTTGGTCTCTTGGATCTTAGGACGCAAGGGGTGTGCTTATCAGCTAAATGGATAGTAAGAGTGATGTATGGTGAAGAACCATGGAAAATTTTGGTTAGACATCATATTGCTCAAGCTATAATTAGTAACAAGTGGCAGAATGTGGGATGGCAAGAAAAAAAATTTCTTGCTCCTTTTTTCCGTGTGAAAGCTTCTTTCCAACTGCAATCCATTTGGAAAGCTTGGCAACAAGTTTTCAATTTTTTAAACTAGTAGGAAGGCTTTTTACAACATGGCTTTAACTTTACTACCTCTTCCATCTGGTGGAATAAGCTTGTTCAATATCATGGACAACTTCTTTCTATCTCCTTCCCTCAGCAATCTCATTATCTTTTTAAGAAAGGGGTGCAGAAGTTTGGAGACATTTGGGACTTTTCCTCTCTTGACTGGGTTAGCTAGCAAGAGTCCAAGTAAGCTTTTAATTTAAACAACAGGTTTAAAAGTTTCATGGTTTTTATAAAGGCATTGGTTCTTGAAGAGCTTATTATGAAGCTTTGTACTCCATTAAATTGTAACTTCTTTAAGGACTGGTTGTGGTTGTGAAAATACTCCTTTTTTGGTTTTCCTTTGAAGAAAATCTATTTTAAACTCCTTCCAAATATGAACTTGAATCCAAGACTTAACAAGAAATGGAATTGTAAATTTTCTAAGAAAAAATGGAGGTTGCTTAGTGCTCAAGTTTGGAAATCCAAAGCAGAAGCTAATGCCCAGGTTTGGGCTTGGAAAGTTTTTCATCATAAGTTGCCTATTGGAGATAGAATAAAATATTTAAAGACTCAAGCTCCCCGGTGCCCTTTTGTCAGCACAATGAAAATCTGAAGCATATCTTTTGGGACTATTATAGAGCAAAAACAAAATGGAACATTAGTTTTGACCACCTTCCTACTATTTTTGATCATGCATTATGATGGAAAGAAGCTATGTTTGGTATTAGACTTCATAAAAATATAATTGTTGATTCTATGAGAAAATGTATTTTGTTACACTTGTGGAAAAGTAGATGTTTAGTTGTGCTTTCCAATCATATTTTACATTAGGGGTGTGTAGGATCATCATGGAAAAATAGGCCCTTAAGTGGCAAAAAATTTGAAATCGAGTTAGACAACTTGGCGTAAAATTTGAATAAATTATCTATATTATTTCAAAAATATGTAAGAACAAAAATCGCATCAAATTGGATAGTTTCAAAACTACTAGGTTTGTTTTAAAAAAAATCTATTTGAAGGTAAAATTTGTGAAGAGTTAAAAGCAGTGAGTACTTAAATTTAGGGAAAAAATAAGAACTAGGTGTCTATCTAACCACCCTAACCATAATAAAATGATAATATTTTTTTATAAAATTTTAGATATAAGTAGAGGACTCATGTCTCGATGTCATGCATATTTTTTTTTAAAAAAAATCTGAGTAAATAATTAATTATAATTTTTATTACAACTTTAAAAAAATATAAAACTTATGCATGACCACCTTAACTTGGTCAAAACTTCGTGAAATTCAATTTTCTTTTTTAATCCTATAGTATGGAAAGCATAGGAATGTGACACATGTGTTTTGGATTCAAAAAATGTGATACGTTTGAGGAAACTATAGAATTTTCAATCGACCTATCAATTAAGACTTTAATTAAAATTAATTCAAATAGAAAATGAATAATAATTACTTATTAAATTCAAAGTAAAAGCATAATTTATATTGTTGGAAAGCTAAGAATCTCCTTTAAAAACTCTTTTTCATTTAATCAATTTTGAATTAAAAAAATTAAGTCGACCGCTTTATACCCCATCATATGCCACTTTTTGGCCCATCATGATCCTACACATACCCATAATTAGCAAACAAATATTCAAAAGTTTTACTCTGACCTGATGGTTCAATTTATGTTTTTATGTTCTCAACTAAGGAAGGGACGTAAAATTGATGCAGATTACAATTAGTGCCTAGACTTGATCAGATATCAATTCCTTCAACACCATGAAGGGGAGGTCATTTGTACCAAACAACTGCGAATGTTTTTCAAGTTCAATATGTAATCATGTATGTGCATTGTATTTTGGATTATATGTGTTGGTGGCTACTCCAACCATTTTTGTTACTGATGTTTGGCATAATTATATGTATTTGTGAGTTGTATGCTCGCTATGTCTAGTGCTTTCTCGCTCTTTCTTTTGGTAGTCCATCTTTAGGACTGCATTCTTTCTCTTATTGTATTTTTACAGCTTTGTTCAATACAAAAAAAAAGATTATCTCTATGATGATACAAAATCTAAAACTCCAAGTCCTTATGGTTTACCTTACGTCCTTTCAAGCTTTTGGGGAAATTGTCAAAGTTAACATTTTGGAGGCATCTAAGAAATTATGTACATAAAAAAAAATGTTAAAATCCTTTAATAACTTGTTTACAGTTGTATTTCACAAGAAAGATTATGTTTTAAATTTCTCTAATGTTTGACTCATAATTCTCTATAGTATTATCTTTAAGGATAGGGAGGTGTGTTCAAGGTCCTCAAACTATCAATACAATTACTTAATGTCTATAAATCCATTCACTTTATGCACATTAACAAGAAAAAATATGTGTTCATAAAAAATTATCTTTTTGAAGGCTTATGATAGGGTATGCTAGAAATTTTAGGAAGATATCTTACATGCCTTTGGTTTTAACGATAATTGGACTCAATGGGTAATGGCATGGTGTACCTCTCCTTATTTTTCTATGATTATAAATGGATCTCCTATTTTTTTCACTTTAAAAGAGCTCTACATTAGCATGATTCTCTCTCTCCAAATCTCTTTCTCATTTTAACAAAAGGACTTGGAAAATTTTTAAAACACCTTAACTGTTTGGTTCTATTTTTAGCTTTCCATCTTCAATTTGTAGATGACAGTACTTGTTTGATGGCCAAGGTCACTTTTAAGGAAGATATTGTTCATAGGTGAGCTCTTTAATTTTATATTAATATATTTTGTCAACTCTTGAATGAATAGAATTCTCAAGTTTTCTTTTTCCATATTGATACTCATGTTCAAGAATAGATTGTTAATATTATTATTTTTAGGTTGATTCTCCTCCTTTCAAATATTTATGTATTCCTATTTCTCCTACTTACCTTAGGGAAAAACATTGGGATGTTATGTTGGATTTTGTGTAATGTCGTATTTTGGTCACTTGACACATAGCTAATGTTAGGAAAAGGTGTGTTGTCCACCTTGCATAATGTTATAATGTAATATTTTATTATTTTTGGTGCACCTAGGGGATCTAGGGATGCATGCATCACATGTTTAGCATTCTTGGGGCCACTTTATGTGTTGTATGTAACATTGGGTTGAATATTGAATGTGGGTTTGCACATTGAAGAAATATTTAATATTTGGAAAAATTTGTTCCAAAAATAATAGTGGGGGTTAATGGTTTGTAAGCTCATGGTATTAGTCACATGGTTTTATGCAATACCACTTAGTGGTTTTGTACAACTTATGTCTATAAAAGCAAGCACATGGGTATATACATATAAGGTTAGTCAATTGGCTAATTTGGCTAAGGGGTTGAGAGTATTTCTTATTTGTATTTGTGAGGGTTTGAAGCATGGCATGGGATGTGTGGTTACATGAACATTTGTTCACATGGAATTATTGTAGAGATATTTTTTTTCAAGGGTTCATGGAGAGCTCTAAATATGTACCGTATTGGTTTCATTGTTGAATAATACATGAGTAATGGATGCTTTTGGAGGCTATATTTTTCCCTCTTGAGGGTTTTTCAAGGGAATATCTTGTGTCATATTTGATGGTATGTTATCTATACTTTTACATATGGATTTTGAATAGTTGTTTGCATAGATTTATCTATAAATGGGTTATGTGGAAATTATCTTGGGTGGATGTATATTTCCTTCTGAATACCTCTCTTTAGTTGGTTACAATAATCCTTCTTAAAGTTGTGATTCAATCTCTCCTACTCAATAGATTTATAGCTCTTGTAGCTCCAAAAGCCATCCTCCATGATTTGGACCATAGAATGAGAAAGTTTCTCTGGGAAGAAAAAACATATAAAAAGAAATGCTAGTTGATCAATTGGGATAAGATTTATCAACCTAAACAGTGAGGTGGTTTATCTATGAGATATGAACCCTCCAAGATAGTATAACTCTT